>JBCEWB010737962.1:0-16849 GCA_039654565.1 Peronia peronii | reverse complement strand
CTTTTTTGATGTATTTGATTAGTTGCCGGTGGACAGTCGTCTAAAGTTTAAGACATTTTTCGTAAAATGATGATCATAATGATGATGATGGGAAATTTTGTTCTTTACCCTGAGGAAGAACCAACCGGGTTTGAAATTTTGGAACTGTCTTTGTTTTCGTCATATTGTGGCCTTTTGTTAAATTTTAAATACCGATTGACAACCTTTGTGATCTTTTAAGATATTCCAGCAAAATGATGATGATGACGATGATGACGATAATTGTTGTTTTGACGAAGGTGTAGGAGGTTCGAAAATTTGCCCAATAAAACACCACTTTCAGTTTTATAGCTTTAGAATTTTACAGATTATTTTTTTTTTTTATTTATCTATTTGTTTTTAATGTGCTGAGTTAGTTGACGGTAGACAGTCCGTCTATATAAAATGATGAAGACGACGAACCAACCGGGTTTGAAATTTGGCCAGTTCCATTGGTATGTTCAATTTTTAATTTAAATCTATATCAACTCTCGTGATAGTTATTTGTTTTTCTAATATATGAAGTTAAGTACCGGTACCATATCTTAAATTTTAACACTTTTCTATAAAATGATGATGATGACCTAAGACATTTGTATAACACTAGAAGAGAACCCACGGCCTCCGTAGGAGATTTTTTAAAAATATATAGCCCTGCGACTTAAAGTTATGACAAGCATACGCACATCGATCCTGATATTTTGGTTGATTAAACTGAATGTTACTCAAAGAAAACGTATTTTGAATGCTTCATACTATCGAACGTACAATTCGGATCATGAACTCTCGCGAGTTTATTATTCAATTATCACCGCATTTGTAGAATAATATCAAAGATAATACGCTTTTTTCGGGTTTATGTACATAGAAACACAGATCCATTTGCAGCATTGTTGTGTGCCAGATTTCAGATGGATCCATTCAGTAGTTTTCGAGTCCATAAGCCTATTGGGGGTTTTCTTGCAATTTTATATTTTAGATGGCGATATGATAACGATGTAGTAATAACGAAAATACATGGGAACAAGCACGTAAGAAAGAAGACAGCTGATCAGTCTCATCGTTGGTGTGGACACAGACATGAAATTTGACACGAGATGTCCTGTCTGTGCTAAAAGCTGCAATACGGTCTTTTGGTTCGTCTGAAGACAAGAAACAGGATTTGGGCACTGCTAATTTCTCGTGAAAACAAGGCCTGTAAGTCTTGCTTCGTAACTTAATTCAGCAGTGAAAAGGCCGGTCTGTGATTTCGTTCATGTCAGTGCCACAGTTTCTGCTGAAAATTATATTAAAATGCTTTAAGAAATATCTTTTTTATCAAAGTAAATTATTTCTCCACTTTTTTTTTTCAGATATAACTTTTCACACTGTTAAAACTAAAAACCACTTCATTCCCGAGGAACCTTTATTGCTTATGTGTTGAAATAGAGATAGCAAAACTAACTTTTGATTTCCTGGGAGTTTTTAGCAAAAAAAGGCGTGTTACCAAATACCTTGTTTGACTTCCGATATGAAGATCGCGTGGTTATATTCCATATCCGTCCATATATTTGTCCATATCCGTTTATCTCAAGGCATAGCCCCTACCAGTCGTTGCTAGTTTTAGAACTAATGAATAAGTATTTTTGCATGAGACTGCTGATAACCATTCCTGGTCATACGCATATTTTGAAGAAAAAGACAGTCATTTTTAAATTATTTCGAAGATGTATGAAATTCAGTTTGCTATTCTCATAAAGAATGAGTCAGTTCGTGGCAATGTCATTCAGTGATCTAAGAAGTTGTATTAATCCTCTCATATGCATAACCATTCAAATGTGGTTTCAAAAATTTCTCAATTGTAGTCTATTGTGACATCTACAATTTTCATATGAAAAGATCTATAAGTCACTGAAAGCTCTTTAATAAGATATAGTACATGTAGTTCACTATTTTCTGATGGAAAATCCACCCTAGCTAGTGATTTTTTAATCAGCGAATTGATGAGTGTGATCGTATCTCATTTATTTCCGACCACCATTCGAAACAGCGGCCATAGAAAAGCAGCCAGCGAACTAACCCCGCAACAGCTGAGGGAGGATCTAATGGAGCCCCTCTGGCACACCTCTCTCATGCGACAAGCGAGTGGACATAAAAGCTTGTGTGTTCGAACGTTTATGAACACCACGAACTTAACAGGTGAGTAGACTACCTAACACTGTACAAGTAGCATTGTTGACATATGCGTTTTGACACATTATGTCCCCCCATTCATACTAACAGCTTGAATATCTTTTTTTTTTTTTTTCATTTAAAACAACAACCAAAAAAATAGTAATAGTAAATTTCATTTTGTTTTGCTTTTTGCTTGTTTTTGTTCTTTTTTGCTTATGTTTTTATTTTGTGCTTCTTTAATTACCGTTTTGTATTTTCTTTGCTAACTTTTTATTTACGTTAACAAAATAGATTCGGCTAAATATATATCATTCATCATCACATTTGTAGTTTTAATCTTGTCCAAACCCTGCAAGCTGTCTAGTCTTATCAACTGCTAAAGGCTTCGAACAATCTCGGTCCCTAATGAGTAACACGTTAAGAAAGCATTCAAAGAAAGATAAGCCAGCGACCGGCGTGAACAGAAAAGGTCACAGTGCTCAGTTTGCATCTGTGCTGAGAAGGGGCAAGACAGCAGATCATGTCATAATATGTCATGTCTAACATAAGCTGTAAAATGCTATATGCTATAAGCCTAACTTTCTTCTTCTTGTGATTTTAGAACATGTTATCAAGTGTAACCTTTTTGTTATGTCTACGAATGTATTTCGACAAAACATATATTTCATCACGGCTGAATTATTTTTCGAGGTATTGAACTATAACTTTCCATGATCTTAAAAGAAAACCTTTTGCATCGTTCCATTCTCTGTATAAACTGAACTTTGACTCTAAATGTTAATGGTAAACTCGCAGGACTAAATCTCGATTGTCTAGAAATGAAACATTTTCAAGAAAAGGCTTTTTGTCACTCTATGTTAGATATGTCCAATATATACTGTACAAAGCGGTGATTAATTTAACTAGATCTAGATTTTCTAGGACCCATTATGTAAAGTGTTTGGGGTCTTTCTCAGGTACTCTAAATCGGCTTTACTGTCAGTCCCATTGATGGGCTTTTGTTTTTTCTTAAGCCTTTCTATCCTGAGACAGTAGGATTATCTCGGCTTTAAGTAGCTGCCTGATTTGGCGAAAATTTTTGTGGGTGGAAATTTGGAATTTGGAAATTTTGCCCGGACAGCGGCACGCAGCCTACTCTTTCATGGATTTTGAACTGCCAAGGATTCTTTAATGTGCTTAACGTACACACAGGACCTCCGAAATATATTCGCCCTTATCCGAGAAGGCTAGATGTCGGGCTTCCCTACCCAGAGGAAACCAGAGGAACGTTGAGTCATTGAAAAAATGCAGGTTTTCGATCTTCGTGAGCTTCCATCCCCCAATGGGAGGACCCGCGACTCGAGCCCGGCCAGAACCCGCAATTTCACCGACGTGAGTTGTTTTCACCCTGAAGCAGACGCCAAACCACAGAGTCACTGCGCCCCCAGTCCCATTAGGACACGAACATGCTGCTCTATGGTTGCATTTCTAGTCTTTTCCAATTTACTCTTGGTTAGCTGTGTGGTTGTCAAGGTAATTATTACTCCATCTATCTAGAGAAAAACTAAGTCAATAAACCAATCGAGGAAATACTATAGACAGGAGAGATCCTAATCACCCCAAAATGAAAGCCAAGAACATTGGCAACTTTCAAGGAGAACATGATAACCTTATTCACAAGTTCATGGATTATTTAGAAAGTTCACATATCAGCACTGCTCTTGATATTGGCATACGTCATTTTCAGCACTTTTGAGATATTGAGAAAAAAAAATTATAATACAAGTCATTTTATGAGCTGTTACATTGTGATTCTATTGAATTAATGCATATTTCTTTATAAATGACATTAGATGATAGCTCTCCTACTCAGGAACGCCATGAGACATCTGTTGCAGTTTGACGGAAATCTGACTTAGACAATTATTGGAGAGCAATGACGATATTCTTTCCTTTCGGTAGACACCAAGAGTGTATTTTTTTTTATTTATATCTCTTTTTATTTACGTTAACACTCCTCAGTCAGAATTCTAATGCACAAGCATACGGAGGTAAATGGCTTATTTTAAGGAAAGTCTTGCAATTCTCATTTGTGATCACACGACGATGATCAGGAGGACATACCTGCCCTAGATAAAAACAATAATGGTAAAAATAATAGTGATGAATAAAAAAAATGAAAGCAATTGTATATTCTCTGGACTGCTCATTTTGATTCCATTTGTGCTCATCGCCCCCCCCCCCCTACACACACACACTTGATATCTGCTCTCACATACGCTTACATCTAATTTACCCTTCAGAAATTTCTTGACATTTTTTTTTTAACCCTCGTTCGTTGGCGATGATTGACTGATAATACATTACATTGCTCTCATTATTCTGGTCCACTCCGCTCTCTAGTTGAAAGCAAATGATGCCCTACAACACGATGTGAACCACTTCCTTGATCCGCCCTTGAATGCTTCTTGACTTAAGTACCACTCCTACTGGTTTGAGAAACTTGCAATTCGATCCTTTAAAGCCAGACTGTCTTCGGTGCCAATTTTACGAAAAATGAACTAAGGCAATAGTAGTACTTAAGATCAAATCAATTTTCGCGGGAAAGTAGAATACAAATACAAATTTTTCATAACAATGCAGTGGCAGTCAAGGCAATTAGTCTTTCAATTGTCTGAATATGCTTTTATGGTAAGCATATAGTTCTAAGGTGAACATCAGAGTAACAGCCTGTGATACACTCTCTCCGTACTGAGAGAATGACGAAAGCAATTACAGTGTCGACAATTATTGGCAAAACAGCAAAAATCGCAGCGGTATTGGCAATATAAGAGATTTTATGGAAGTGAAATCTCCAAAATGCATGCTCACCAAACATCGGTAGATTCAGTCACGAATGCCAAGTGACTGCAGGAGCAAGAGACAGCCAGCATAAGTGATTGCCATTAGGGCCTCAAATGCAGAACATAGACTCATCCAACAGTGTGCTAAGACCAAAAGTGCCAGACACAGCAGCAGGGGCAATACCAGAACAAAACATGTCTTGTTGTGTTGGATTTAATGGCCCATCAGTACAATTAGGTCAATAGTATGAAAGTATGTCTAAATTGTTAATAACTCAAAACATGCCTAAACTGTCATCTACCAAAGTCATTGTCAAAGTCACAAAATGAAATTGAGATCCCAGCTTTGGTGACGATATAATATAACAGTGAATTGAGCCTTCTCTTCACAGCTGTTAGATTGTTTCGAGATCATCCATGTGGCAGCTTGGACACCAATAATAATTTTTCATCTTTATGCAACAAGACTAAATGCCGGTTTACCTAACAAAACAAAATGTTTTGGGTTTTTTTTGTTCAGAGCATACAAATCTTTCAAAATTTAAAGTGATAAGATCACTTAACACAATAAGACTAGTGTTATTGTTGGAACTGTAATGAAAGAGAAAGTTCTATGGTTGATAATATCTGCGCTGGATAATAAAATAGACAACAGAATGGAAGAAAAGGTCATGCACTTTGACGAAGTTGGCTATTTTAGGTAGGCGACATTATCAAATAGGAAATGTAAGGAAAATCATGAAGATTATCGAAATTATCGGAAAATGCAATGCATTGACCAAAAAAAACTAATAAACTAAAAAAAAATGAAAATTAGGTAACATCTAGATAGCTTTATACGAATAAGTGCTGCAACTATTAAAGTTCGAACGAATACTATTCTTAAATGCCCATTTTGAGTTTAGTCTTTTTTATTCATTCCACGTGATGAATCGGATAGTCTAGAAACACATCAATGAGCTTCACATTTTAAAGATATTTTGTTCGTCTACCTCTTCACGACAGTAATTTGCAGACCAGTCTCACAATTCGAGCACAAAGGTAGATAATACATCATAATGAACAAAAGTCCTTAAAATAGTATGAACCACTAGGGAAATACCGGTATGAGTATAACAAATGCAGATCACACCTTAACAATTCCCGAGCCACAGTTAGAAATCCTCAAGAACGTACCGTAATAGATGTAGAAACCGATTAACGTCAGGATTTATTTTAGATTTTGAGAGGAAAAAATAAAAGATTCTCTTACCCATTGTTACGTTATGACCCCCTAGTCTTTGCCGAGTAACATCAACCGTACAGTTTGACCATCATGTCAGTGTGATAGGTGGGCGTCCACGGCAGGGGGCGTTCACTTTAACCAAATCCGCTAAGAGCGTTAAACGCACTAAGTCCAGACTGGGTCTCATTATCGCTGATACAGATACAGACTCAAGAAAAGGCACAATCAGGCCGTGGTACAATTCATCTGTGTAGGCGTCCATGTTTACAGGGGTTATAACTCCAATTGTTGGCCTTTTGTGCCGTTTCTTGCTTTGCCATTTTACACCTTCGGTCTTCATTAAGTGTATTGACACAGCTAGATATACTAACCTACGGAAGACATTTATTACAGCTGGGTCGTATAATCGAGAAATTGACAAGTCATTGATGTGGATACATTTCTACAATGAACTTAACTGGAAATTATAAAGATAGTTTTTCGTCGACTTTATCTGATCCTTTTTCCCTTGTTTTTTCCTGCATTACAAGCTATATGTCAGATGTGCCAGTGAAGGACAAAACGGCCACATATAATGATAAGTAATAAGTGCAATGTTTTGGCTAGCCGCAGCAAATGTCAACAATACAATGACATGAGATGTCTTTTAACTATAATGACTGGAAGGAAATAGGAGAGCCATGGGCAGGGAAAGAAAGGTGAGGAGGAAGGGGGGGGGGGGTGAATAGAGGAGAGGAGCGGAAATGTTACATATGAATGTTCAAAGTGAACGATAATCTTGAGCCGTAAGAGATTTTGTTGAAAATATCGGGGAGGAGAAAGGGGAGGGGGGAGGAACAGGATGGGAACAAAAACAACGAAAATCATGGTTTCTAATCAAGAGGATGGAAGCTGTCCTCGCTAAACATAAGAAAGCACGCCACTTCATCGTTTTCAGTATCTGAATGCACTTATTTGTATTGAAAGTTGAAAGATTGTTATTTCCTATTCTTCTCAATGGCGATGGTGATTAGAGGCTGTGATGAGAAATATCGACAACACGAATCGGTGATCAGGACACCATGGCCCATATATATACCTATGCTCAGATAAGTTTCTGTTATCATAGTTATAATTAAGGCACTGCCACAGATCTACACATCAGACGCCCCCCAAAGTTCAGTCTGTATCAATTTATAGGAGTCGAACTTTATCTCACTTCTTCATATCAATGGAATATTTAATGATGTCACATGATACCAAGACGCGCACATCACCAGTCGGACGTTCTTTGACAAAATAGCCTTTTTCACCCCTTTAATTATTTTCCCATCTATTCAAATGTAACTTTCCACAATATCTAAAAAATAAATAAATAAATAAATAAAACCTGGTTGCATCACATCGTTTTGTAAGCAGAGCATTCAGTTCACCGTGTATTAAAAACGAGACCGCAAAACTAAATAGCAATTTTCTCTACAGGGAGTTTTCAGGGAAAAGTTCATTAGCTAAGTGCGTCATACCGACTATATCATGCATTCACCATCTGACCCCACTGGCTTCACTAAAGTAATGCGTTTCCCCCAGAAAATGTCCCTTTCGGAATAATTTTTAAAAAAAAACTACATTTAGTTTTGCCATCTCTCCTTTAACACCTAGCGAATAAACTGCAGATGTTAGAGAATGGCAGGATGCGACAGGTGTCTTTCTTTCTTCTTCTTCTTTTTTTTTTAAATATAGTGGAAACTTATATTTGAATAGGTGAAGAAATTGTGATGAATACGGCTTTTAACCTAACTATCATTTGTTAGTAAATCCATGGTACTTCTTACTTGGCATGGGCGACGAATACGAGGTCTCGGCTGGCCTGAAGGACGGTAACCGACCCTCTGAGCTCGTATGCTAGATCACGAGAACACGCAATAGGGAAACAGACATACTGATAACAAACATGTCTGATAGTTCATACAAAACACAGTAATGGAGAACGCCCCATCCTTACTCTGGTCTTTGTAATTGTTCCATTCTGTCTTTCTTTTTATTTGCTCGCCTTCTTTCCCTTTTTTCTATTTTGTTTCTTTCATTCTCTTGTTCTTTCTTTCTTTTAGTATTTCCCTCATTTATCCTTTTCTTCCCTCTCTAGTAATTTATCGTATTTACTCATCTATTTATGTAATTTCTCTTATTCTTTCTTCCTGTTTTAAAACTTATTTTTATGTCTTCGTTTTCTTTCTCTCTCTCTCTCTCTCTCTCTCTTTTAATTTCTGCTCGTGTTCGTCCTCTCCTCCACTTTTCCTTCCACTTTGCCCCCTTTCCTCGTCTTTTCTCTCCCCTCCGTGTATCTCCTCCTCTATCTCCCTCCACAGACTAAAAACAACACAATAAACATTTTGAACATTTCTTTTAGGAAAATATTAATAGTGTGAAAATCTTGATATCTAGCCTAGTAGCTGATGAAAAGAAAATACGACTGAAGAGTTGCGGTCAAATGAACATAGTGAAACGCGTTCCTACCTACAGAACAATTATGGCGGCGTGCTCCGCTCGCTGGCACCGTTTTAGCGATATCACACAATGAGGGCTCTCCGTCTGGCTAGTCTTAGTCTGTGTTTTTCTCGTCCTTTTTTTTTTTTTTTATATTTCTGTAACTATTTCCCTGGACATTAATTTTTGTCTTTCTTAATTTGTTCCTTCATGCATTCGATGTCATTGCTGGCGAAGTAGAAATATTTCACTATAAAATTGTTGATGCACATTTCACAGTACGGTGATTTCTGCTATACCTCAATATGAAACGCTGTGCCAAATTTAAGCTTGCATTGACACTGCAGGTAAAGTGACCTTTGAACTACCAATTCGCACTACAGCTTTGGAACCTCTAGACACTGAATGCAAAATCTATAGGAAAGGCTGTTTGCTTTTCTTAAGCCTTTCAATCCATAGAAAGTAGGACTATCTCGGCTTTTAAAAGTTGCCAATTTTTGCTGAGAAATTTTGTGGGTAGAAATTTGGAATTTGGAAATTTTGCCCGGATTAGCGGCACGCAGTCTAGTCTTTCATCGATCTTGAACTGCCAAGGGTTCTTTAACGTGCGTAACGTATACAAAGGACCTCTGAAATATATTCGCCCTTATCCGAGAAGGCTAGACGTCGGGCTTCCCTATCAACTGGAAGCCAAGGGACCTTTGAGTCAATGAAAAAATGCGGGTTTTCGATCTTTGTGCCCTTCCATCCCCCGATGCAGGACCCGCGAGTCAATCCAGGCCCGTTTTCTCAGTGAGCAGACGCCAAACCACAGAGCCACTGCGTTCCCCTAGGAAAGGCTTCTTCTTACTTTTAGCCTTTAACTCCGTCTGGGGTCATCGGGGTGCCTCCTGAAGAGTTGCGCACTAATCTTAAATCTCCATTCGTCGAGGTAGTGGCCAAGGCCTGAGTCTCGTCAACTTTTCTCTTTGTTGTTGATGCATCCTTTCTTCTGCCCACTTCTTTTTGGCTTTCCATTTATTGTTTCTTGTAGTTTACTGTTCAATAGCTCCTCGGTGGGGGCAGAGGATGAGGGTGGGGGGAGGAGGGTGAGACTGAGATGAGGCCGTTTCCTTTGTCCGCTGTTTACCTCATCATCTTCAACACTTTGAAAAGATTATAAAAACTGTTTTCTTTGTATCTTCAATCATATAGGGTAATAATTTGACCAAAGATTATAATAAGATAAATTAAAAAGCTCCTGTGAAAGAGAGAAAGGACAACATCAATTTAAAAAATGTTGAATGTGATGATGTAAACAAAACAATGGGCCACCACCCTCTGTCACACTTTCATGTATAAAATATATAACTGATGCTGTCACTACCCATGTGGGAATATTATAGTTGCATTTTCAAGGATCCTACGCCGGTCATCCTCCAAACATCACCTGGCATCAAACATGTTTTATTTTCAGCATAAAACAGGACAGGAAACTAAGGCGAGAGAGTGGAAGGGATAAGAAGTATGAGGGACATATCATAGGATACTAAAACTGAAACCAAATGAGGACAGTCGGACATGATGACGTCATAAATGTTGTTCCGCCCAGCTGCCATACGTTACAGATTTAAATGTCATGTTTGATCGAGACACTCAGAGCACAAATTGATATGACAAATCCATGTTGTCGTCTCAACATCTTGCGCACAGTGAGATTCCAAAGTTATGTCTCGATATAGATAGTGCCAATGACTTCCCTCTTGCAAATCTTTACTGCTTCCGATGTTAAAAACAGATCCATAACAAAATTTGTGTTGGACCATCTATTTTGTTTAAAAGGTTTTGATACCAAACATAGGATAATGTATCCGTTGTTTTGGTGTTCGGATAGAAATGGGTCATAAAACATTATCTAACATTTTGAACTATCTGAGGAAAGACTAGCCTGAAAGTTTCCTGTGATCAGACCAGAGGTTACGGATTTCCTCTCCGACAGACGGCGATTATAACTGAAAGAGCCTGTAGGCCTTAGGTTTAGTAAATTAGAGTTTAGTAAAACTCGAATAGTTTATTTGCATTCTCCTTTCGTAAATTACGTTCTAGTTTCACGTTGACGCTTTACAACCCAATATTACAAATATGAAAAAAAAAAAAAAAACCAAAAAAAAACAACTAAATATTATTATGAGTTTCAATAAATAAATAACAATAAAATACAGCTTTTACTGATTACCAATAGCCAGTAGATATAACCGTCTCAGTGATATTCCACTTTGCTTTAGAGTTTTACCAGCACCCTCTTTTGGAAGCAGCTGTGGGTGTTGGAAGGTTAATTAGGTCACGTTTTACCTCTTTCCTTATCGGAAATTCGACGATCAACCTCAGACAATGATATCACCAAGAGAAAGGCTGACAAGTGAAAAAAAAGCATGATTACCAACGCCAAAGGTGGTCGTGATGGTTATCCAAATGCATGGGCCGATGGATCATAACTATGAACATTTTGCGCACGGCTCTGTGGGCGGTGACTGTTGTGACTGAGAAGAAAGCTCCTGGTATGCCTCAGTGCAATGTACCTGCCCCAATCAGCTGCACTACCCTGCTCCGTCTAAATCAGTAGATCCCAGCGTTTTTGCACTCACGACCCCTTACTCACAAGCTTGAAACCCACGCGACCCCCTGCTATCAGCAGCATGATTTGCATCTTATTTTCTGTGATGGAGAGAGTAAGAAACATCTAACAAATAAATTTGTTCAAGAATCCTGTAATTATTTATTAGCAAACCAGTGCCAGCTAATGACACTTAACAGCTGTAGCACACTTTTTTGCAATGAAACAAACAAATAAAACATATGTAAGAACATAAAAATGTAACTGAAGAGTATAAATCAATTTTATCCCAAGCCGCCTCTAGCAAAGCTACGCTACCCTCCTGCCAAGGTTTCGCGGCCCCCAAGCGGGGGTCCAAACTCACCAGTTGGGAGCCCCTGGTCAGTAATGTCATTACTGTCTCAAAATTGTGAATTAAAGCTGTAAATGAGCATATACAATACATTGCTGTGGGGTCTGCTTCACTCCTCTTGTTCTTTCATATATTACCATAGTGTTACAGTATTAAATTTATTAGACGGAGTAGAGACTGTGGCCGGCCGGAGATGAATGCATTGTGCTTGTACACCTTGGCTTGGGTGAAATCAAGTGCTGACAAAAAGCAAAGGGCGTCATTTTAGGATTCCCAACCTTTTAGTGGGAGACACGGCGGGATTGGGTGGAGTGAGGAAGGGAGGGGGGGGGGGGATATACTAAAAACAGGCAAGACGATTAGCTCCCCTTTCATTCATGTCGATGCCAATAAAATTTACTCTCTTGTAATGACATTTCATTCACAAGTTTACCATGCAGACAATTAATAGATACATGTAGGTAACTAAAATTTCTCGTTATATTTTATCAATACTGCTATCCTCCATTCCTCCCCACCACAAAAAACCCCTCCTATTCCCCCTTCCGTCTTCCTGTCCCTGAATCATCTTCCTCCTATCAGTCTCCACTCTCTACCATCCTCTTCCACTATAACTACATCTGCCACAAGTTCCAGCCTGCCTGTGCGTGATGATTTCCACATGAACTGTGTGTCATTAATGCACGGAATTGAAACGATACAAGCAGAAGTACTAACGATTACCACTCTGAGTTGTACAAAAGGTGACCCAGCCCTTCTTTGTGGCGTAGGCTAGTTAAACTATAGACCAGAGCAAACCAGAAGTACCGAATTGCCTTTAGAAAGAAAGCCTTAATTTAATAAAATATTTAAAAAAAGAAATCAGGTTTTCTCAGGGAAAAACACCGGCAGTGCCACCGGGGATAGGATCTGATCCAGTTTAGCTGTATCATTTGAGGGAATTGTTATTAGGTCACCGTGGGTTAAATACGGGATAGTAATTTCATTTACGAGGCTCCTACAAAAGATTTCAACAAGAACGATGTAGGTGCGGTTGCCAACTGAGGACCAAAAAGATGGGCATGATCACCTGAACTCTAATATTTCTCTGTGGCTCAGCTGGCTTCTTGGATGGGAAAATTTGACGTTTAGCCTTCTTAAATTGGATAATACTATAGATCTTTCGTGCGGGTTTGACTCTAGGAATTCGTTCCAAGAATAGAAGGGGGAGGGGGGGGG
Organism: Peronia peronii; assembly: GCA_039654565.1. Lineage (NCBI taxonomy): Eukaryota > Metazoa > Mollusca > Gastropoda > Systellommatophora > Onchidiidae > Peronia > Peronia peronii. Next base: position 4,004 of record JBCEWB010737962.1, on the reverse strand, counting down.
GGCGGAAAACTTATAGAAAATATCGACAGATTCCTTTTATCACACACGGAATTATTCCCCGATTAATAAGTTCACACAAATAGATATACATACCGAACAACAACAAAATAACAACAACAACAACAAAATGTGAAATTTCGTTTCCGAGCAGCGGTGATAGCATTCTTGAGCTGTTCCTACTCTAGAACGATCCTGAAAAAGATCTTCTTGTTCCTGAGGGAGATCAGTGGAGAAATAATCTGAAATAGTCCCTTCCTTTAAATGCGAAAAACAAGCACTGAAACTATCACTAATCTTTGTAAATTAACACAGAATTTAAACAGAATGTTGTAATGAAATCAGTGATATAAGACTCCAGAAATGTTTGGAATGTCTTCTAACATCTAGAGTAAACAAACTTAATCTATAAAATATGCAAGATGTCAAACTGGTGCCAGCCCTGTTTCATTTATCTTTATGAAGACTGATTGGGATGTTATTAATACTGAATTATTTTGCGTCCAAGCAGGAACTGATGTTTTGGAGATTTCATCCTATTTAATATTCTCCACCGATGAACTGTTGCCACCAGCAAAAGATATAGTTATACACGGACCTCTGCATCCTAGACTAAGTAACTGATTAGACTTTCTTTATTTTCCTCTATTCTTTTAGTAAAAGATTTATTAAACGCCCTCTCTTAACGTCCCATGTGGACCAACACAATATTAAAACAGAATTTTCAAAGTCAAAGCACTCGACGCTCGGCTAATTTGAATGAACTTTTAAAAATCTTGTTTAGGTCATATATTTTGACAGGTCTAAAATCTCAGCAGTTGTTTACTTTTTCATTACAGTACTTCTTGCTACATCATGGTGTTGTTGTTGTTGTTGTTGTTGTTATTTATTGATGTTGTTACCTATTACATCCCGCAATAATTTTTTTTGGCAATAATCATATGTCTATTATTCTTATATTTAACGAATGCTCGACGTAAATCACAAAACTCACCCTGTTAACGAGTTATCATTAAATCACGAAGTATTGTCTCATTAGTTAATCATGGCAAGACATTGTGAACAATTTCATCGCTTGCACATAAATGCACGGAATCCGCCTAAAATATGTATACAGCCTTTAGGAAAATTAAAAACCGTATGTTGAAAGAAAACAATATCAGATTATTGTATTATAGTATAATCAATACAATGTGTTTTAAAAATTTGATAAAACTAAAGCACAAAGTGTTATTGAAACTTGAGAAAGCTTCAAAAGGTGACCTATGTTTATAGAAATATTTATACTTATAGAATATTATTTTCCTAAAATGTGTGTATACATTTTTATTTTATTTTACTTTACTTTATTTTATTTTATTTATTTATTATTTTATAATAAAATATTATTATTATTATTATTATTATTATTATTATTATTATTACTACTGTTATTTTTTTGCGGATTCTTATTGGGAGGATCTACTTCCTGCATGCTTAGTATTATGACTAATATCTAACACAGAAAGAACTCATTGCTGTGGTTTATCTGTGCTGAAGTGAGTACATTTCCCATATAGCTTTAGCTTTTTAAAAAAAATGTCCTTACAAATATTCTGTCCTTCGTGAATGAATATTAAGCCATGCGCAGGAAAGGATAATGGAATACGGAAGTTTCATTTCACAGACTCAACCATTCGATTCCGCTAGGGAAATATACCTAACTCAAGTAACCTAATCGTCCCACTTTCATTTTCTGAAGCCCAATTTGACCTATCTGACAATATGACACGGAGTTTCAGTGACTGGATATGATAAGGAAGTCTGGTCAACATTGATACGATTAATATGAGAAACAGATTTTGGATCATAGAGTTGTGAGCACCTATAGAAAATGTGAATGATTTCGAAGACTTCCGCTTTGAGGACGATTAAACATAGACATGGGCCATTCTGATGTGTTTTGACAAAACGCCTCTTTTTCCATCGCAATTTAATTATTTTTTGTCAGTTCATATAAAGCGTCACAATATTAAAAGAAAATCCCTTTTAACACTTCATTCTCTAAAACTGCTCTCTCATCCGGGTTCTATATAATCAAATGTGGATCTGTATTGCATGTTGTTAGACTATGTACTCTGTATGAATCTATGGACAATTTCAATTCCTGTGCAGTGTGATATTTGATAATTTAACTCTCACATTACCACCATCCTCATTAGCTGACATGGTCAACAATGTCAGGTATAATATAATCATGAGAAATCAAATTCTTAATCAACAGGTCTCGGAAATAAATAAGTACTAAACGAGTTTCCTTGATATTTTCAGTTACAGCAAGCGAAAAGTCAGTACCTGGACAGGGGCTAAGAGACCTGAGTGAGGCAACTGAAAAACAAAACAAACAAAAATGTTGAATTCCACTGGCAATGAATCTCAGCCTCTTCCACCTCTTCCGCCCTCTAACCTGGGCGGATCCCCCAAGCCTGGAGATCCTATGGGCCTAGGCTCGCCAGAAGGCCCTATGATCGGTCCCCCACCCATGGTTGAGGACATGGTTATGGACAAAGAGCTGTATGACCTATTGGAGGTTATCATCAACGTCGGAGTCATCAACGCCCTGGTGATCTTTGGGACCCTTGGTGAGTACACAAACAGGGGCTGTTTGCTGATTGTTATGTCTGCCACATTTCCACCATTGAAAATCTAACTGTGGTAAGTAACATTACCATTGTTTTGAGAACATTACAATTAGACCCTTGAAACCCTTACTGTCTTAAGTGCCAAAGTCACAAAAAATGAACTGAAGCGAAATCAGCATTTGGGATCACGATGGTTTTCACAGAAATTGTCTTAACTCCAAACAACTACATTTTTTTTTTCAAACAATGGCAGTAGCTTTTACAACATTCTTCCTTTGCAAAGGTCTGCATATGTGTATTGCAATTATACTATTATTAGGAATGGGTTGTATAATGAACTGAAGCACATACAGAAAAAAAATACAGAAGAAACATGGAGCACATAGAGGATGTAGAGCATAAAGAAGAATCAGAGATAAAAAATATAACTACATAATATATATGGTTATTGAACACTTTTACTGGAACCGTGCCGCGGCCAAAACTAACGTTATCTTGCTATTTTTCTTTAGTCTCAGGAATTGAAGTGTCATAGGGAGAAGAGTGGCTTGTCATAAGAGTGGGAAAGTTACTATACCTAGAACAAGATTCGGACAAAAAATGATTTGGTCTCCCATTACTGAATTGGTCGATAGCGACATTACAACCTGTCAGCCACATAAAGTCTTGGTATGTCTTCATCTCTGACACAGGTAACATACTAACGATCTACATCCTCTGCCGTCACGGGCTCTCCAAGAGCACTACTAACATCGTCCTGGTGTCATTGGCTGTGGCCGACCTGTTGCTCCTGATCACTCTGCCCTTCAGAAAGGTATGCTTTTCTTTTCTGCATTTTTTTTTTGATTTGTGCGTGTTTTAGATTCCTACGCGAGTCATGTTCACATACCAATCGATGGATCTTCTTATGCTCAAATATCAATTGGTCTGGACTCATTATCAGCTTCGAATACGAGACGTTGTGGTTTTCAACCGCCTGCCTCTGGGCCATTCTCATCTCAGAGATTCATATCTCCTTAAAAGAGACAACTGCTAAATGACACTAGCACATAATACAACTTTCGGCGCCCACTTTTCGAAAAAAAAAAAAAGAAAAGAAAAGAAAGATCTCTTTAGAAGAACGAGGCCACAGGCCATTATCATTTCTTATGCCCTGTAGGCCCAAAATTTAAGATCTTCCGTAATTTAAGAAATTTGTGAAATGAGGCAAACAACACGATCAACCACATGTTCTCATATGTATGCCTTTGATAGCTATTGGTTGCCTTTTGCATTTATTTATTTTACATTTTGATATATACTTGTGTATGATCGGGGGGGGGGGGGGGGGGGGGGGGGGGGGGGGGGGGGGGGGGGGGGGGGGGGGGGGGGGGGGGGGGGGGGGGG
>JBCEWB010737851.1:1229-16849 GCA_039654565.1 Peronia peronii | reverse complement strand
GGTAAAGTTTTGTGGACCCTGGTCTCTTTCCCCCCCCCCCCCCCCCCCCCCACCTTACCCACCCATCTGCCCCCTTCTATTCTCCAGCCCAGAAACGTCTTTTCTGACAAAACTTGACTCGTATTTCAAGGGCATTTATAACAGCGATGTGATATTACTCGGGTACAACAGACCCGCTATTCAACCTTTTCGGGGCTTTCAAGAACACAACTGTTTTCAACAACTATTATGGCTCAGAGGTGACAAAAAGCCCATCGATTTTGCATTTCATTTTGTGAGAAATAATTCATGTCAAGGAGCCACAGTTTATTCAAGGCTTGACTTTCTTCAGGCTGAAAAGAATCCCCTTTGTGGCATCGACGGGGTTAAATCCATGAGTCAGAAGTGATATCAAGTCTCTGAAATAGGTTCTGTTGCAGAAAGGCTTTGCGCTAAACATGCTATCGCTTTGGTTAAGATTGACACAATGAATTTTGATCTTGTCTTAGGCCTCGGGAAGATCCTTCCGTGTCAAGAGAATAAAATATCTCAGGAAGGCATTTAGATATGTACAATTCACAGAACTTCACCAAGTATATCTCGTTATTATAACGGTGAAGTAATTTGAGTGATAGGGATATAAACAGGATTGAAGGACACACCGGCTGGTCAATCATAAGTGAAATATTCAGAGATACAGAAATGAGAACGAATAGGCAGACAGAAGGATAACGTACTTTCACAATCACATGTCATCTATCAGCTGTCTAGTATGCCTCAGATTGTACTTTGAAAAAGTCGAAACTGACGGGCCATCTAAGCAAGGAAAGACATCTGTTGAACAAACTGTGGCTTCAATGTCTTTGAGGACAGCCAGGACGAAATCATTCTTTTGTTGATCCATTTCTGAAGCTCGTTTTCGGCATCACTTTGTAACCAATCCTTCTGGGCTGTCCGACGGCATTGTAGTGATGCAATTGCCTTTTTTGTTTACAATTCCTTCTTTCTTTCACACTAACGATCTTGTATTGCAAAATGAAGGATCACTGCAATGCAAAATAACTTTAGCAATAAAAACGGGCTATCAGATCAAACTCACCCCCCCCTCCTTACACACACATACACACACGCACACACACACACACACACACACACACATACAAAGAAAAGAAACAGTCATATATTCAAACAAGAGAATGACATACTCTTGACAGAATGTCAATTTTTTGGCAAAGCAAAGGGCAAAAAGTTAAGTTCGAGGGCCTTTTCCTCCAGCAGATTCTCTTTTGTCTAACACAAGGGTTACAGAGGTTGGCAACGGCGTTCTGCCCTAACCCAAAGGTCACTCGTTGTTACCGCTCGCACTTTGCTGATGGATATGAGAGGGGTCAACACAGGCCGGTCGCAGTTGTAGCCTGGATGCTGCGGATGCTGGCCTCGACCTCTGGAGGGTGCAACATTCCGTCTCGACAGAGCTCCTTTCCTGCAGGCAGGGCATGCGGGTGCAAGAGCGGTGCTGTTGTTAGCCAAGGTGACGACAAACAAAGGACTGTTAAGTGGTACATTCACTGCAAAGGGTTGCTGTAGGCGCTCTGTTGGTGCAGGCCCAGGCCGAACATGGGCAGGGCTAAATTTTTCCTTTTTGATGTGATTCTCGACATGCTATTTTTCTTTGGTTGATCCTTGTTTCCCGTTCGAATGTTCCCTCTTAGAAAACGTTTTCCCATGCCTTTACCAGACAGGGAGTGAGAAAAAGGCCAATGCGGGGAGGGAGGGGGAGGGGCAGTGAATACTTAGGGAAGGAGTTACGTGGCAGGTGAAGAGAAAATATGGATTATCGAGGAGAGGATAACTTTTTGTTTGAAAGGAATGAAATTCAGCTGAGAAAAAAAATAAAAATAAAAATTAGATTCATGTTATATGGACAAGTAAATATATGAGAAGAGTTATAAAGAAGTAGACTGAAATTCAGCAGAGAATGAGAAACAGTGAGATTGATGTACTGAAGGAGAATTATACTTTGCCTGAGCAAGCAAGGAGAAGGAGAAGTAACAAGACTGATAGTGCATGAAGCTCGGATGAGATGAAACTCAGTGGAAGGCATTATTTGTTTTAGTTATTTTTCAACTGAGAAATGATAGCTAGTATGTCATGTTTTACGGTCCTTCTGATTTAATTCAAGTAATTTATTAATCGTCTTTGGGGTGACCGCCACTTTGAATATACAAAATCGTGTTTGGCTCACGAAGACTGCGATGACCCAGACTTGAATAGAAAAAGAGAATTTTCAAAGCATCCATTAGGGCTAAACTTCGCTATTAATCATGGCTATAAAGTCTGGGTCTGAATAATATAACATCATCTTTCAAAGTATTTCGGTTGCCTCGGATAGTAATCAATTGTTTACCTGGAATTTAAACAGCAATAATGGCACCTTTCCTGAAAAACAAAACAAAACAAAACACACACACACACACACACACACCAAACAAACAAACAAACAAAAAACAGAAAAACGACAAAAAACAAACAAGAAAAAGGGTTAGTATCGTATAATATATGCACAAAGTTCCCTGAAAAAAAGACGGAAACGGATAGAAAAGAGACAGTAAGTCCAATAGCATTATTGAATATACAAGATTAAGATAGAGAACACTCTCTGGCTACCAAGAAAGACAAGTTTAGACCATCCGGTAAGAAACATGAAATGTGAGTATAAAAACAGCCCAACGAGGACAAAAAGCGAGGACAAAAAGTGAGCTTGATGCTTTGCCCACGCTGTATTAGTACAGCATTATGCAAAAACAACCGAAGACAACTGTAATAATGGGAATAGTAATAGGAACGATTCTGTGTTTCTGTCAGAGTTGATTTGTCATGCAAATCGTCGTTCAAATGCATGAAGGGATATCAACTAAATCGAACATACAAATTGGTAATCGATAGCAACATCCACTGTCTAGTGCTTCTCTGGGAAAACTGATTGAATGAAAGAAATCATTACTCTTTTAACTTGCGACATTGTTGAACAACCGTTGATGATGATGAGATGTTAGAATCCAATCAGCATCTCGCAACGTGTAAGTGCCCAGGCATTCAGCAGCTGAAACATTTCCAAAGGGACGTAATTGGTTTGGATTATGTCCACGGCGCGATGTACGCCGAAATAGTTGTTAGAATAGTTGTTGGCGAGTTCCATGGCCAGTACACTTAAGAGCGATTGGCACATTCGTAGCTGTATCTAGTGTTGAGACAATTTCGTGCATCAAAGAATGACAAAGCAGCAAATAGAGAAATCAGTTTCTCAAGAAATTGCTCTTGTTTGTGGCTTGTTGGCGCCGTTTATGTTTTTCCTCTCTGAGCTTTTTTTAAAAATCGGTTTGCTTTTTGTTCGTAGTTTTATATCGCGCTGAAAAGTATACATGTATATGTTTTTCAGATGGGGTTTTAACACAGTTTCATGGAAGGAAAGAACTTAGTCTTGAGACATAGACAATTTTGTACACCAAAGAGAAACAAAGCAGAAAATAAGAAAACGACATTCTTGAGAAACAGCTTTATTTATGAGTTGTTTACTCCCTATCTGTTTTTCCTTTTGGAGCAGTTTTTTCTTATCAATGGGTGTTGTAAAAATAAATGTTTTGTTTGTTTTATTTCTGTTCCAATCGGAATTTGTTTCTATTTACGTGGCTCACTTATGTGCTTTTTCAAAACTAGAAGAGAACCCACGGCCTTCGTGGGAGATTTCTTAAACATAGGTCAAACCGATACTGGCTGGCTTAAAATGTATGGTAAGCGTGCGCATCTCGATGTTGGAATTTTGGATGATTACACTGAACGTTACTCAAAGAAAACATGTTTGTTGTTTTGAACGCGTCATCCTATCGAACGTACAATTCGGATATAGCACTCTCGAGAGTTTACTATTCAATTATTTTCGCCTTTTTAGAATAACGTGAAACATAGCAAACGTTTTTCGGCTTTATGTAAATAGAAATACAGATCTTTATGCAACAATATTGTGTGCCAAATTTCAGATGGAAACATTCAGCAGTTTTCGAGTCCATAAGCCTTTTATGGGTTTTGTTGCAGGTTTACCTCGGACTTGAAGGTTCAGCTCGTGCACTCATCATCGATGTAAAATTGCCTTTGTAGAGCATAATACGTATTCAGTATATTGACATAATTCTCAGAGAAACTGCTTTGATGTATCAATTTATAATTTGTTATAAGTGTCTGACCAAATACCCATTTTTTTATTTTTTATCTTTTTTTTTTACAAGACTTAAATATCTTGCTTGCACATTGGACCGTATGCACCTTTATGTACCGAGATAGATAACATTTGCTCAGATCAATCAATTATTGTCGATCTAGATGGATTTGGACATTAAAGTAGCATATCTGGCATCTGTTGAGAGTAACTGGCAGCACCTGTAACTGCAAACTACATCAATCATGTCTGGCCAACAATCAACTCGTCCAGTCCTCTTAACATTCAGTCTGCCTCTCTTCTTCACCGAGTCTGTTTGAGTGTGTGTGTGTGTGTCTGTCTGTCTCTCTATCTCTGTCTTGTTCTCGACTCTCCGTTTGGTCGTCAATTGAGCATTCTTTTCATTCATGATTTTTTTCCCATTTTGTCAACCTGTCACCGATGTGGAACGGAAGGTGACATTTTTAAAAAGGATAATAGAACTGAAAGGTCTAATGGACTTCTTTCTCCCAAGAAACAGATTCCAGCAGCGATTCTCAGCAGGTGAACTTGCACCGGTTGATCAGGCTGCCATTAAAATTTGCATGCAGTGAAGTTGGGAGGCATTCCCGCGAGGAAATGACAGAACAACCTGCGGGATGGCCTGGGGCGTTTGCCATTACTGCATCAGTGTTATAGTATCGATGTGTTTGTTCAAGATTGAAAACCTTGGAGGTAGAAGCGCATTCTTTATCGAACAAAGCTTTTGAAACAAGCGCCGCATTCTGCACACTGGACAGCAAAGTGTTTCCCAAGGTTACACCAGTGGGAGGTTTTGCATATAATTTCAAGACTAACGACATTGAGCAACTTGTATAGATTTAGGGAAAAAAAAAAAGAAAAATAAATCAGATAGAACTGGTAGCCTCTCCAGAAAGAAGCCTGAGACTAGATCATTAAATAGAAAATGCAACAATTCGGACAGTTTCGGAGCACCGGTATTATCACTGTCTAAAATAATCAGGTTGAAAAGATAGACTAGCCTATACCAGTATACAATGCTGTTCCGTCATTGTTCGCATTGCAAAATAAAACAAACAGTTGGCCATGTTGCCAGTGTCTAGGAATCAGAGTGATCATGGTGACAAATGGAAAGAAAGCCCGTCTTCTTAATTCTTCAATTGGAGGAAGCTTATAAATTTGCATAGAAAACTGTAAGTGATTGCCCAAAACCATAGGAAAACACACAGCTCCGTTATCACTAATACGGCAAAACCTGACAGTCAAAATTTTATCTTTCTTTGGTTTTTGATATCGATGACATTCTGGATTAAACTTCAGCTTTGTGAGTATTTATTGTTGTTCCAGGTCACATCGGTAAAGATTCTGCCCAAATCAAGGTCTGTTGATATTCGTAGATCGGGAAAACAAAAGTTAACAAGTGCATCTGTTAAAAAATCTATAGCTGCTATCAAAGAGCGAGACAGTCAAATGTAACGAAGCGAAAGGGAAGGTGAAAGGGGCTGCAGGCATTCAGTGTGAGTAAAAAGTACCAATGAATACCATAGTAAGTGGTCCCAGCTTTGCACAGTGGACCTATTATGTGGGTCAATGATTATTATAAAGTCTCTCGTGTTGTTCTAGGTATAAGCTGGTGAGTAACTGGGTTTAAAAATGAGAGACCATATCAGGCAAGTTGACTGATGGAATTTCTGAGCGATGAATAGAAATCTTTATGAATTATATATATGCAGAGTGACATGCATAGGCAGGCTATGGTAACAGTATTACTGTAATTCATTGGTTCCTGCGTCATTGGTGAGTCAATTCCTAAGTGAATCTGTGAGTCAGTAAGTACTGACTGGCTGACTGAATCAGTCAGTAAACAAGTGAAAAGCTAAGATTCAACAAAACGTTTGAGTTAACGCGTTTAAATACTACTTACTGGCACCCTTCTCGTCCTTTTCTGATTCTCCGCCTGTCTGCCGAATTGTTTGTTTGTAGGTCTATATGTTTCTTTGTATGTTTGTCTTTCTGTCTGTTTGTCTATCTGTCTGTTTGTTTGTCTGATACTCTGTCGGTCTATCTGTTTGTCTGTCTATCTCATCTCCCCCCCCCTCTCTCTCTTTCTCTCTCTCCTCTCTCTGCCTTTCCTTCCTGCTCCGGACATACAGGATGGTGTTAGAAGATGTCAGGGACCTGGACCACCAGTCTTCCTATACACGACACACACGAACAGATAAAGAATAACGCCCTGGCAGTTCGGAGTCATTTCATTACAGGTCTAGCCGGAAGCATTAATGCTGGGCAGATTAAATATAAATAGAATTCCGGCTAGACAGGAGGAATGGCGTACATAAAACAATAAACGCAAGATTTCTCCAGAGAAGGCGCAGTATGAGCAAAGAAGCATTCATTCCATAGGAAGCTACAGAACATCCACCTTTTTTTTTTTTTCACCTTCTAGTTTCGTTCTAAGCATGACGGAATAAGACAGAAAAACTGGTGATGAAGACGTCGAAAATGTGGCAGAGAAAACTAAAACATGTGGCGCGGTTCGTGCTCTCAGAATCATTCCGGGAGAGCCGGGCTCGTGGTGAAAATGCTCAGTTCGTATTTTGAGCAATATAGCATGGCCCTGGAGGACCCATCGAGTGCTCAAAACTAACTCGCTCTTGAAACTGCACATGTTAAGGGGAGATTTATGACTTTTTGAATGCATTTCTGGAGAATGCAAAGACGAGGATGGCAGTTTTTATGAGGATGGTTGTCAAGTGGAGCAAATTGGAGATGTTGTTTTCATTGCTGTGTTCTTTTTTAAAATTTATTTTTTGTTTGTTTATTTGTTTTTTCATTACATAGTCTGTATTGTGTATATGTAATGCGAGGGTATGTATACTTTTTTTGTTTTATTTAGTTTATTTATTTTAATTCATTTTATTTTCATTTAATTTATTTTATTTTATTTTATTTTATTTTTATTTTACTTTGCTATATTCAACAAAATTGTTGGAAAATACATTTAAGAGTATGTGTGTCCTTGTGTGTGTTTCATCTCTTAAAGACGGTATAATATATAATTCAGTTATGGGCATCAGTATGATATTTGCCTGTTTGACGCAGTCCAGTTTCACATCTGACGGAAAATTCAGAGAGCTGTTCCCCATGTCCTTAGTGCTATGTTCAGAATATGAAGTCAGACTCGCATTAATAGTCAATTATATTAGCCACAGAATACACTGTGTTATATATCATGAATATCATGGCGAGAGGACAGTTCGGGAGCAATTTTGCTTCTGTTTGCTGGGCACTGAATGTTTCATCTTCTTTTCATCAGTAGAGTCTGTGGCTGGTGGTAAGACCGTCAATCTCGGTATCAGTAGCTCTTGGGTTCGAATTCTAACAGGGACCGACGATTTGTCCTTGGAAAAAAAAAGCTTACACACATTTCCTGATTCGACTACGTTGAAATTGATATCTGACTGTAGACAGAAAAATGTTGTGATGGGCAGGATTTGAGGGTCTATTGAGCCTGCCGCCGTCTGTACTTTCCCGGAAGCTCAGAACATAGATGAGCGTTTCCGTTGGGTCTATTGGGGTGACAGTGGCTTGAAAAGCGGTCTGAGACCGTGCTGTACGAAACTAAACGGTATATAAATGCTGTGTATAATTTTCATTGTCAAGTCTGTCAACGGTTGTTCTATTTGTCCCTTGATCTCTGACTTCTCCTTCCCCTCTCCCTCCTCTTTTTCTCCCCCCCCCCCCCCTCCTGCCTTCCTTTACCTTTCTCCGCGTTCCCTGCGAGGATTCTGCAGCCAGAAGTGCCAGGGATCTTACATGATATTGTGGTGTCATATAATAAATGCTACTGTGACTTGACATGGAAAGCAGTCTTACTGACCAGCATAAACTAAAACCTCTGTCCAGTAACAATCAGATCGGACAGAAAAACAGTTTGTCAGGCATGCTGTGAAATCGAAGTTTGCAGTGCGATGTGCTCTGAAGGATTACGGGACGCCATATGCAGTCTTTTCTTGTTTTCAATGTACCCACTGAACAAAGCATTGTTTTCATATTCTTGAGCCCACAGGCATGTATGCTCAGGAATATAAATTATATGAGTACTCGCCCCACTCATTCACACAAGATCTCATTCATAGAAACTATAGAGGATTCCCCCTTAATAACTATTAAACCACTTTTAATTAAGTGATGAGACTACTCACCCACATAAATTTACACATGCATATGCAGTGGCTTTACATTGCTCTCTGACCCTTGCCCCCTTAAATGAAAAAAAAATCTTTAACACAAATTTAGATATACACCTTTTTCCCCTCACCCACTGGGAGAAACAGATTGGACTGGGATACAAAATGGAAAAAGATAGAAAAGAAAACAGACATATCTTTCATGTAAGGTTCACAGAAACAGTTCAGATATGCAAGGTGCATGATGCATTAAAATTCACTCAACATAGGTGCACGATGGAAAACACGCGGAGTCTTTTTTTTTATTATTTTGTGACGAAAAGAAGGGCATGCGTTCGCGGAGAAACGAAGGAGAGGATGAACAAATTTCCAGAAAAGCTATGTTTGACTTATGTGTCTTGTTTTCATTTTATGTCCCTAAGTTTTTTTTTTTTTTTTTAGTCGGCGTTAATAGGAATACAGGCGTCTGTTGACTTTCTATAACTTGAATCCAGCATCATAAATATTTGGAATGACTTGTTCAATACTGTGGAGATCAAATGAAAGGTAAAGAATACTTTGAGTGAATTTTGGTTCGCAAAGACGTCTATGACCATGATGCAAAAAAAATACATGTGCAGTTCTAACAAAAAGACAGAGTGCTTGTGGGAATGTAGTCAATGAAAAAATGTTTTTGAAATATCTTTGAAGGTATTTCTTTTCCAATTTTAGCATGACAAGCAGTATTAATGTTGCATTATTTATGAGAAAACAGTTGGATGGGAGTTAGCGGCTCTCTACCGATCCTGCAATTCATTTTTAGACTGCATTTAGTGAGGAGGTTGACATTAATTTTGCCGGTATAAATGTATAAATGGGCACACATGAGAATATAGTAAGACAAATACTGTGAGAGGTCCTATAGGACAGCCAGATGGGAGAGAATAGCTAGCAGAAAAGGGTCAGGCAATAATAATGACATATGGTTCAGCGATATGCATACACGTATATACGCCCTCTTAGGTGAAGCGCTCTGTAGAGAGGGACCAGGCAACCACACAGAGATAAAGACAGACAGTTGGCCTGACCGAGAGAGATCCTAAAATATTATAATAGGCAACTGGGTAAAAAAAAAAATTGTTCTTAAAGTGCTTTTTACATCATAGACAGTCATATTTGGTAAAGAAAGTTTATGAAATACATTCACACAGCTGACGGGTAGAACGCCTGCAGAGAGCCAGAATACACATATGTACGTTTCATACAGTGCATGTGTTACTCATGCTGAATCAGAAAAAAAAAACTTAACATCGTCAACAATCAAGTAATTACAATCCAGCTTTATTACATTTTCTTTAATTCTATCATGCTTTCACGGGGATCAATTTACTATTTACCATTGTAATGCTGCAACATTTTTTTATGGACTCATTAAATTTCACAATTAAGAATGCAATTTAAAAAACAAAAACAAAAACCACCAAAAGAATTTGCCACAAATAATGGAGTTTTCTGGCCCTTGACTTTAAGCGAACCTGATGTTGGTCCCAAACTTCTGACTAGGCAGCCTGCAAGCAGTGGATGAAGTCTGATTCAGTCAAGTCCCAGGAGTTCATCTCCCGCCCGCTGCTGTTCCTGTCACAGACAATGCACACGGATACGTTTGAGTGAGTTCAATTACACGTGTACTTAAACAAAGAACAAATATGCTGTAAAAAGCCGCCAGTTTTTGTTATACCACGTTCATTTTTTGTGTAGCATAACTTTATGGCTACGGTGGATAAGATTTAAATGTCGATATAAACATAAATTTGGGTATTTGATGGTATGATCTGTGTTAAAACACAGAGTTCAGATTAGAACATTATGCGTAAAATTCATATAAGATTATATATTGTTATGTTGAGAATGAATGTTAGGATGGAGGAGAAATTAGTGAATGAATGGATAGAGACTGAGAAAATTAGCTATTTTAAATATCTAATTGACATGCTAGCTGAATTATTGACGTTGTAGCTCCAATTTTGCATTTGGATGATCATTTACAATTTTGGTCATTGAGGGGACGAAAAAAAAAAGACAAAAAAACAAAACAAAACAAAAACAAAAACAAAAACACACACACACACAGACATACACACACACTTTTTGGCAATTAAGAACAATTAGGCTACTCATGAAATCACAATACGACAGACATGGCATTTGATGAGAACCTAAGTGCATCGACAAGGGACGTGTTGTAAGGAAGCGACAGATTGCAGTGAAATGGAGTAAGAAAGCAAGAAGTGATTTCGTAGAATAAACGTTGAAAAATATCGTATGGCAATACATTTTTTTTTTGTAAATGACCTTAATCCTATAGTGTCAGAGGAAATCGCTACTGATGTACCAGGTTTCTATAATGTATGTTTATTTATGTTCCAGAAACTATAATGTTAGCATGAAGGTATATAAATCAGTACTTTCCTCTTATATTGGATGTTATATCAAGAAGAATCCAAACGCAATGTGTACTGACAAATCTTTGTCCAAATCGGTCTATTGACACTTTAAGAGTTAAAACTGTCCTCACTACTGTAGGTGGGTGGGAGGATATGTAAGTGGGCGTGTGAGTTAGTAGGTGGCGGTTTGGAGGGTGACTGGATGAGAGATGGCTTGGGGGGGGGGGGGGTGATTGAATGAGTGAGAGAATGTGTGAGCGAGTACGTGAGTGAGTGAGTGAGTGAGTGAGTGAGTGAGTGAGTGAATGAGTGAGTGAGTGAGTGAGTGAATGAGTGAATAAGTGAGTGAGTAAGTGAATAGGTGAGTGAATGAGTGAGTGAGTGAGTATGACAGCGAGAGTGAGTGAATGAGTGAGTGAGTGAGTGAATGAATGAGTGAGTGAGCGGGTGAGTGAGCAAGCGAGCTAGCTAGCTGCACAAAACGATGTCGACCACAGTCATTGTGCTACATTGTCAGACACAATTTTGACTGAGTCTGACGTCTTCATGCTCGAAAGGACAAAGAGGTAAATGGTAAATGCATAAGATCACTTATGGAAGTACTGAAATGTGATAAATATTTTTGTATATACATTTACCTGGAGAGGATAATATAATGATATCTGCCCCGAACGTCCCATCCAATTCCGACCTAAAGAGAGGTATCATAAATATGCAGATACATGTTATTCCTTCGGGGAAACTAACTAAGCTCAGTACCAACATAGTGAAGGATATACTATGCAAGAAACTGAATCTCCATTGACCTGTTGATCTGTAGTCCCAGACAGGATTTATCTGTAATGCTGCAATGTGATCTCAAAACAGCCAACATTTCGAAACATTCCTGCAAGGAGAAAGGAGACAAGGGAGGGACAGTAAGCTCGTTCTGAGAGAAGAGAAACCCGTTCTTGAGATTTATACGAGAATAACATCTGCTCGTTCGTACATTTGTTTGAGAGTGTATGTTGGATTGTATCAGGTCTTATAACACGATACCACACATAGGAACGAGGGAAAAAATGAGGGTACTATAAAAGTATCACAGAAGTGAATAACAGCGTTTTTATACACGGTATTCTTTTACTCTCTTTTTTTCCCAGTGAAACACATAATCGCATTCAGTTTTAAAAAGAAATCACCTGTAACAAAAATGAATAGGTATCCAATAGAAGAACAAGAATTTTTACCAGTCTATGTTTGGTTGAATAAATTAATAGATCGATGCGTTAATAATTTGGCTGATGTATGTATGAATTAACTAATGAAAGGATAAACCAATTGATGGATGGATGGATGGATAGGTGAATGGATGGATGGATGGATGGATGGATGGAATGATGGATGGATAGATTGATGGATGGATGGATGGATGGATGGGTGGATGGATGAAAGCTGCACAGAAATGAGAAAACTCAACTATTTTGCATCACATATCAAAGTCTTTGTTCGTGGAGAGTCTCTTTACCTCGATCTCTAGTGTCTATTGTATAGAGACTCAGTTGAATGTATGGCTTGATAATGAAAATAATTTAGGATGTAATGTGGATATTGACCTTTCTAGAAGAAAATTTCTTTATTTTATTTATATTTGTTTTTTTTTTTTTTTTTTAAATTCCCTTAGATATGCAAACCTGAATTTCCGACTAAAGAGATGCTTTGTTGATATAAAAAAGAACATTTCAGTTGGCTAGAATGGAAGAAGTGAAAGAAAAACTTAACTGCAGACGTCGAGGAAAAGAGAATTACGTAAAGTGAAAATAAATAAATAAATAGTAGTGGAATTCTTTCTGAGATCATCCTGGCCTGATCTCTCAGGACAAGAGGTTACATGATTGGAAGGGGGATGACAAATTAATTCCCATAAATAGCTTAGATGTAGCAGTATCTGGATCCGGATGCCATTTAGTCTGGTATGAAACCGGAGCCTCCACTGGCCAAACATAGCCTTGGTTTCTGTACGCACTAATCAGAGGCATGACTTCAAGGAGACGAGTTAGTACGCATCCGTGTTCTCAAGAAATAAGATTACTATATCTATCTAATACTTTCATGCCTTGTTGGAAAGGGTTATTGCCAGCTGGTCGGTTTGGAACTTTTGTTTTTTTTTAAACTAATAAGTGAATGTTAGGTCTGCTCACAGTTAACTATCCATAATTTAAACAGAGTCATAGCTATAGATCTAAAGGCTGATAAATATAATAATGGTAATTTAGTTGTTATGATTATCATCACCACCAGGTACCTTGCTCCTTATCGTCGGCGATCATTTTCCTCCATACACCCCGATCCCTCGTTGCTGCTAGCCTTAAATTTGTTATACATTTTCTGATACAATCTCAAAGGGGTTAGTTATTCATCTCACTATTATGACTAAACGTATAAATATGTCCGTGATAAGTACAGGATGGGGCCTTTTGGGAAAGGCATAAAGACCATACTGTTTATAAGGACAAGAGGACAGTTCGAACTGCAGATGACATAAAGATAGACGGGTGAAATTTATATGAGGTGAAGATCTTATATACTTTATAGAAACTATAAATAGTTTACACGACTTAAAAACAAGCGGGGAGATGAAAGAGTTGGCCGCATCATATATTTGAAGGAAGTCGCGGATGAATAGTGACAAGGAAATTAAAAACTTATATACAAGATTATTCGATACAAAATGATCATCAAAAGTTCACTCCATTGCTGGGTTATTCAGCCACGGTCTTTATCAATATATTTGTTACTTCGATGTGACAGAGCCCAGTTTTCAGCCATGATCATAACCAGGGGACCATGGACAGAGAACAGAAAAAAAAAAGAAACACGAGCGCCCAGCAATTTCAGCGGCTGAGCCAACATAATTTGAACGCTTTGTCGATTGCTTTTTATCGAAACAGACACTGAAAATTGGTCTCGCAGAAAAACCGCAGTATCAGACAGAAAGCTGGTCTCATAAAACAGATCGTGTCAGCAGTAAAGTCTACTGCTCATGCTATCTCCAAAGATGAGCACAAGGTCTGACATTGTATGTATGTAACCAATTTTCTTGTTTTCTCTCATTGTAAGCAATGACAACTGTCTTACTGTTTTGAATATTCCGTGAATGTTTGAGGGAGACAATCTCAATATTTTCCAACAAGAAGAACAAAAGATAACAACAACAACAAAATTAAACTATTTGTTTCATTAGGAGAAGGAAAATGGAACTACAAGCCTCAATACAACCTGTGAGAGTATCTCGGTCCTCAAATGGAATTTCATGCCGGGTGACATACGACTTAGCTGTGCATTGTCCTTAAAAGTATTTCTGTCGTTCAACCATGGCAAAGTTACATCCCTGTACATTCTGTATACAGACAATAAACTACACTGTTCTACAACCATTCAAGCACCAGATAATACCATGATGACCGTGTTCACGCATTCTCTTTAAAACAAAAGAGTTCTCGAGAACTGTGATTTGCATGAGATAGTTAATAATTCTTGTTGGATATTTGATAGTTAACTGCTTTATGTTATTTTCTCAGCCTGTTTCACAGGCATGAATTGGTTTACTTAGTGGCTAAAATATTCTTCGGGCTTGGAATGATCAAATAAATGAACCCTTATACCCAGGGGCAGGCCCTGTGAGGTGGAGGAGGCCAAAGAAGGAAGGCAGAGAGTAACGATTCGCAAAGCCTGACAAATTTTACACTTTCGGTTGAAACAGACAAATTCATAATGCCCACAGTAATGAAAGGATATAGTGTTATATCTGAAGCGATAAATGGCCACAACTGGAGATCCAAGAGAGTAACGTGTGTATCAAGATCAACAAATTTTTGTTGTTCTATGAGCTGGATATAACAATAAACTTTCCCCAGCTTATGCCATAGCTTTGCATGGAGAACTCTGTCCTTTGATCGATCGGTAACAAACATGTGGTGCAGAGTAAAAGGTCGCGGCAGAGATACAATAATATCGGCATCTCCCCACGATTACAAAGGTGAAACTTGTGTGCTCCGGCGGGAGTGAAAAACACAAGGAGAAAGAAACAGATTAAGAGAAAAAAAAAAAAAGGTTTTGAAAAGCACGTCTGGGAGTGTTTTCATACCGTATAGTCAATAATGGCATTCAGAAAGGTGAAATGTGTGTTTCGATGGAGTAGAAAAATAATGAAAATAGACAAGGGCAAAAAACAACAATTTAAACAAAAGAACGCTGGAGGGTGTTTTCACAGGGTCCAAATCCCACTGAGACCGGCTGGATCGATATATTGTGACACCCGAATATTTACGCAGAGATATGTGATCAACAAGAGATCTCCATCAGTCGGTTCGATTATCGAGCACTACTACGACGATGTGGTCGTTCTCCTCCCGTGTGTTCGCCAGGCGCACCGTTTATTTGCACGACCGGCCACTAGACCCGCAATAATCTCCGCTGTTCACACCCTGAATGGAGCGACTGATTGCCGCTGTGACTGCGTGACTTCGACGGGCATCAGTACCTGAATGAATGATGACTGAAAGTCTCGTTATTTATTCTCTTACGTGACTACCTGATACCAAAAACTCGGCTCATTCTGGACTCCTATGCTATGTCCAACACGCTAGGATCAGGAATGATTTTGTCCCAAAATAACAGTGTCTTGCACTTTGTAAATATGTAGTAATTCTTCCTAATGTTCTCAGGTTTTGTTTTGTTTGATGACTTGATTGGTTAATTGATTGATTATATTTTTCTTGATGTGTAGGGGGGGGGGGGGGGGGGGGGGAGGTCCCAACTGTTGGTGGCACCACT
>JBCEWB010737740.1:1051-16850 GCA_039654565.1 Peronia peronii | reverse complement strand
CACCCCCCCCCCAAAAAAAAAGTGGTCCAGAGCCCCCAATTTGTATACTACTCCTTGATAAAATTCTACTTATTTCAGTTTCAGATCCATTGATGAAATTTAACTTTCTTCAGTTTCACTGTGTCTCTTTGTCCCTTTCATTTCAGAAAGTGACATGTTTCTATATCTCATCTTGTAAAATAATGTTTATCATTATCATATCTAGAAATATGGCTTTTTTTTATATTTCCTGTCCCCCCCCCTCCCCCCCCCCCCGCCCCCGCCCCTCTATCAATGACATGTAAAGCTGTCATTTTAGAGTAGAACACACCGTCAGATCTAGGCCAACCGAACGATCCTGTGCCCAGAACGGAGCTGGGGTATTCGCAATTGTCCAGATTTTATTTCCATTAAGTTAAACATGCTGAGTAAGTACCTCAATCTAGAATTGCTGTTCAAGAAGTTAGGCAAGCTGCCTTTGAGCTCAAATCTAAAATTACTGTCCATGAAGTCAAACATGCTGAATAGGTACTCAAATCAGAACTGTTGTTCATGAAATTATACAAGCAGCCCTGGTACCGAAATCCAGAATTGCTGTCCATGAAGTTAAACAACCAGCTCTTGTACCCAGATCCAGAATTATTCTTCGTGAAGCTAAATATGCTCAATTGATGGCCAAATCCAGAATTGTTGTTCATGAATAAGCAGCCCTGATACCCAGATCCAGAAATGCTGTCCATGAAGTTGTGTCCCTTCTCCGGAGTTACTGCCCCTAATTCAAAGATGGGAGGGTCAGATGTCCAAATGATGCCTTTCTCTGCCATATGTATGCCGGTGTCCACAGTACTGCTAAAAGAGCTTGTGGAAAATATATGCCACTGTGTTCTGCCAATCTGTAAGTGCTAGTGACAGTAGAACTACTCACAGCACACATCGGCCAGAAAAAGCACTCACTCTCGCTAAGACAAATTCATTTCCTATCTCTCTAGGGCTCTTATCTTTAGAGGGGTTAGAGGGTAGTGCAACCTATGCTATTTGTGGACACCTATGCTATTTGTGGGCAACCTATGTTATTTGTGGACAACCTATGCTATTTGTGGTAAAATAATAAAATTCTAGTACCCCAACAAATGTTGGCGGTGTTATGTTTGCGAAAATATCACAGTGCAGGCCCACATCAGACCACCTTACTGACCAATGTCTCCCTTTAATCCCTCTCTAACTCCACCCTTTCTTCACATATGATATTTGCAATTATCTAATGGTAGGAGAAAGGGTTGTACTCATAAAGACGTCAATTTCATATTATGGGTGTCAATTTTATCACTCCTGGTCACTTAGACTACATGTATTTCCATTACAGATGTGTTCATAACCAAATATAACTGCTTGGACCAAACCACTTCACATACGAGTGTATTTACGTTCTTGCTATAGAATCTCCGTACCCGTGTAAAATGCAAACTCTAACCACATGGACGAATATTGTTAATAGATCAGACCGGCTGACGTTGACGGGGCACCAATGACTACAAAGAAATATATATAAGTGATCTAATGGTAGTATACAGTGAGAGCAAAGGAAAGCTATCTAATATATAAACTATTTAGGCAAATTTGGCTTTCATTCATAACAATTATAGCTCACTTTTGCTCTCAATAGCTTGGTCGCTGGTCAGTGCCTAACTTGTTGAGTGGATCAAGTGGTCAGGAAAGTCTGCGTTATTATTCAATATGGTATAAACAAAGAGACTACATCTATTTGATGTTCTTCTCTTGATCATCGTTTCTTTTGATTGTAATTTCGGAGCACTTGAGAGGACTTGAGTGGGCCATGTGGCCTTTGATTTCTGTTCTTCTCTTCTGTTCAAGAAAATAAGCTTTGGGCATGGAATTTCTCACTGTTCCATTAGGTAAAGTTTCCTTTACCTTTTGAAGGAATGTCTGCTGAGCTGCTCATACTTATTATGGCGATAATTTCAAACTGGAGCGATAAACCCCAAGTTCAAGTGACATGGTGAGAAATATCACAGCGCAACGAGGAGCCACTAAAAACGCCCGACTGTCCTGCGACTGACAGTTCTCAGCCACACAATACACCATTGTTTACATACTGAATAGGCTCACTCAAGCGTCCCGTTAGTGTGCCTTCCGGAAACAGGTGACGTCACGCCCGGTATTCAGTTACGGAAAACCGAGCGGTCCGAGCTCGTCTCTTTAATTGTTAAAATCTCAAAATTTTAGAAACCATCGGCTTCTAATTTGTATGTCAATGGGTTTACAATAACCGTAACATTTCAGCTAAGGCAAAAACAAAAAGAAACTTGGCACAGCAAAATGATGTTGTGCTACCCCTTTAAATAAGGTTACTGTCCAGCTGTAATTATTATTTCAATGAATGTCAAGGACTGTCTCCTGGCTTTTCCTATTCTGCCACTTTACATATCGACCAGCACACAGATAATAACTTACACACACACATATATATATACACACACATATGCACACATACACCCGAGTTCCCACATGAAATGAAAGGACATCAAAATTCGTTTCACTGTTGACCAGCAAACTTTTATAAGATATATTGTGCTAACGAAAGTCGTATGATTGACACCATAACATCCAACAGGTCTTGGGAATGCGTGTTATGATTTATTTTTTGACATTCATTCTTGCAGTAAAGAAGATGTCAATGTATAGATAATTACCATAATGAAGTTATCCATTTCTTTTTACTGTTGGGTTTGCTTTTGTGCCTTTCCGTGTTAGGATATATGTTTTTGTTTTGTTTTTCGTTTCCAGCACATCACACTATAAGTCTCATTGTTTACTTCTCTTTTACGTTAAAGGTGACGTGAGCACCTCTGGCGGCACCTGGATTGGCCAACGGGCCCACAATATCTATTTTCCTTTCTTTGTATTTTTTTTTTAATAACCATTCTATAACAGATCAGAGGTCCAAATGCTTCATAGGAATAATAAATTATTTAATACAGATGTTTGCATAAGTAGGTGTATAAAAAAAATATAAAAATTCAACAAAATTCCTTAGAAAATTCAGGGAAATCTATTATTCTTTCAATGTCGTGGCAAGTGTAGTTAGTATTGGAAGACGCATCAACCCTTCAACAAACGTAGGCCAAGAATGAAGATTATAAGATGAAACAATGAAACAGGAAGGGGGTCAACGCAGTATGTTTCCAGTGGTTTTATAGTCAATCTGATCTCAATGAGCTACGCTTATTACACACTCATATGGCGATGCAATGTTCGTTGCTGTCCGGCCGCTATCCCATTGGCTGGGCTTTTCATAATCGTGCCCGCAGATCGTTGCCGAGCGGGCGAAGGTCAAAGGAGAGCGGGATTATTCCATAAATACACCCTGATTCCCAAACTTAGCTAGTCTCTCAGTTCGCTGTCTATGGTTCCTTCATATTTTCTGTTGAGTGAATTTTCCTATATTATTGCTGAAGTGTTGTGACTCAGGAACACAGAACCCAGTTACTTTGTGTGATCACTGTGCTCTAAGGATAACTTCCTCTCCTTGTGAAAGGAGCAATTTGCGTTGGTCACGTGTGCAAGTACTGAATTCAGTATAGGTCCTGTGAGTATTTCTAGTGTAGAAAAGTCATTGGGTTTTAATCTGGGAACTCACTCATTCAAACTCAGCGAAGTGAGAGGCAGGAAACGTCTTTTCAAGAACATATTGTAAGCTTATCAAAAAGCGAATGTAAGACGCAAAACCACAGGTGTGAGGATCAACAAAGAGCCTTCCAGAAGGCTTAAGATAGGCAGGACTTCCTATTTCATGGTCCAAGGCTATTTTATTATCTGCAATTTATTTTATAGTCATTATAATTCAACTTTTTGCTTTTATTTCGAAACTTTGTCGGTTTTATTATTATTATTATTATTTTTTTTTGTGTCTACTTTTTCGAACTTTCCAGAATTTACTAATATGTATTTCATCATGTTTGGTTTGGCTTACACACATTTTTGACATAATAAAAAAAGATTACACGAGCTTGTTCTTGTGTCTAAATCGCTTTCTGAGAAATTTTTTTTCCGAATGAAGTAAAATGCCAATTTTGTATATATTTGATATATGCCATTTTTAAAACTTTATTTCAAAAACCAACAGTCAATGATATTCAATTTGCCTGTCATTTAAAAAAAACGAATTGAAAAATAATTTGCAAAGTTTAAATGGTTTGTTGAGGAAGAAACATACAAGAGATAGATTTTGAAAAACAGGGTAAAATCCAAGATGTCGGTTGTTTCCATAGCAAAGCTTCCAAGGGCATATTTCAAAATCAAAATGACCTATAATTAGAAAAATAAAACGGTATCACCCAATCCCTCACCAGCCTCCCCGAGAAACGACTGTTCTATTTCTATTTACCCGGGGGAAAAAATTAATGACTCAAAATAAGTTTTCACACTTCTCTCTTTCACTCCATATGCCTATCTCTTGTGCTCGAAAATATCGACATAATATTCTGTCGTTTTGATCCACAGAAATTGTTTATTCTTAGAGTAATTCTAACCTATGGTTTCTATGTTAGAAAATATTCCTCATATGGAGTTCCTTCTCTTCTTCTGCATTTACTAAGATTCCACATCTTGCCACAGGAATTCCACTAATCCATGGTGGGTAGAACTCTTAGTCGTCACAAGGAAGATTGAAGTTGGTCATTCTCTCTTGCAAGTAAGTCGGGTACGGATAGCGGCTGGAGATTATAAGATAAAGGAATATATAACATGAAAATTCCTTGAAAGTGTTAAAAATGTATTTAGTTGGAATTATGGCAACATGAGACTCAAGCTGCGGTATATTTCGAAAGAACAATAATCTTTTGTTGAAATGGAAAATGTCATTATGTTATATTTCGAAAGAATAATAATTTTTTGTTGAACTGGAAAATGTCATTACGTTATAAAAGCACCCGTACTTGGAATCCTATTTCTAACAAGATTGCAAACTATCTTTCAGGAATCGCTACGTATTTATTCAACACAGAGAAAATGTAAAGGTTTAAAATACTTATATACATAAGCAGGTTATCAGCTTGAATTGATCATCCTCTGTGCAGTTATAGAACTAGACAGTTCTCTAAATAATATACGTAAAATTTCATTTTTCAGAAATCTTTACTGAATTCTCAAAATATTTAATTTATTTTGCCTATTAGAACTTCGTGAAATAGAAATATTTTGAAAATTAACCACAAAGAAGAGCACACCAAAATGTCTTGCATTCCAGATTGACGAATTCATCTCGCATGTATATTTGAATAACCATAGATAAGACAAACATCGTACTATACGTACATGAACACATATACTCACAAAAAAAAAAAAAAAAAATGAAAGCAAGACGTAAAATAGGATATCGACCTGTTTTACAATAGCCTGGATCGGGTTTACACATTTTCCGATAGAAGTATATTTGAAGTAATCACCAGCTGGGAAAAACAAAATTCGATCAACCTATGCATTTCATTATAAGTCTTTACAGGCCATAGATCACTGGATAAAACAGGAGTTCAAAGTATGAGGTCCCCATTGTGAATTTTACATGTTGATGATCTCTTTCCTTTCTCAGTTTATAGATCCTTGATGAGCATAGTGTATGAACCTTTCGTAGAACAAATGCTATGAACTGAGACATGGTAATGTCAACGGTATAAATGACCGGATTTAATTTTAGAGAAAATTAGAGATTTTGATTATATTTCCTATGTTTTGTTGTCGATGAACTGGCACTTTGGACATATTGTTATTTGTGTTTTAGTTCTTATTGTAAGACAATGAAGGAAATGTTACAAGCCCAATTCAAGAAATGTTGATTTGACCATGCCAGAACAGCTTCTGGCGTGATGGGACCATTTTCTTCGTTGAATCATAACGCAGATTTATGCTAGCCAACCGTTTCATCGTGGGTTGCAACAGCACAATGTCTGAGAGATAATTTAAAGTGCTTTGTTTTCCAAAGGAATACTATGTGACGATATAGGAGTTTGAGCCTGAAAAACCGGGAGGGCATTAAAAAATGTTATTAATTGGTCACTGCTGAGATGTAAAAGCCAGTATCAAAGACAAGTCTAATTTTCTTCTGTCAAAGACAAGTCTAATTTTCTTCTGTGTCTATGTTTAGTGTCATCTGTATCGACAAATATTATATGTTAGATATTGCTTGCTAAATGAGAATGTAAAAAAATGGTTCCCCATTCTGATTGTAGTGTACACACGAAATGGTATTTGAAGGGTGTAGCACATTCTAATAAAACATGCTCAAAAACAGGTAAAAAACTATAGCAAAATGGAAAATAAAATCCTCAAAAGAGTAGTTAGAAGTTGCCCCTCTTCATCAATCATGGACTTGAGAGAAAAATTAACTCTCAGCAATGAAAGTTAAAATCCCATTCCGGGTAAATGATGGTCGGCATCGAGTTAATAGCCTATGCATTTTCACTCCTCAGTTAAGATACAAGCATGTTACTGAGATACGTTGTTGATACAGTGGATGTGTACCACAAGTAATAAATTTAGCATAGCTCCTGCTGTTCCTCACCTTCCAATTCGCTCATGATTGTAGACTGTACGACTGGCTCCTTCCAGAGAAAGGGGATTGGTGTTGACGACACTGAATGTATGGCAGGTGAAGGTCACTGCGTACAGTGGACGTTGCTATTTGCAAAAAAAATAAAAATGTAGTCATAGTAGTTAGTCTATGCCTTGATGAAGAGGTAAACGGGCTCCAAAATTTGTGTTTCATTAATTCCATCAAGTTTTGACATCAGTTATTCGTATACATTGTTCGATTATTTTAATGTGTTAAGTTTCTTACCGGTTGTCAGTGTAGACATTGTAATTCAAGACATTTCTTTAAGATGAAAGTTATTCTGATAATTATTATTACTATAATCTTACTTACTGACAAAAACCACCAAAATAACAAAAGTGTGACAACAAATTACTGTATCAAAACGCTGATTGTATGCACAGAAACAACTATTTTCGTTTCCTGATTTCCCATTAAAATGTTCTGCCTAGGTTAAAATCATGTGTTCAGGCACACACAACGCAATTCTAGTCAACAGTGAACAATGACAGTTAAATCTCTTGCTAACCCCATTCTCCAGGCGATTTTTGCAGTCAATCATGCTGCCAACGATGACGTTGTCTTCCACCCTGTTAAAGATCAGGTCACAGTTTTCGGGAGGCGCTTCAAAATCTTGGATGTCAAGATCCGCCAATGTAGATATGTCGATCACACTAGGTCTTAGGATGAAAAAAAAAAAAAGGATTTCATTTGTGTTTGTGTATTAGCTTTTATTGTTGTCCTTTTGTTTTTTCGTCTTGTGTGTGTTTTGTGTTTGTATGTGCATATGTTTATCTCTGTGTGTGCATGCGTTCATGAGTGTATAAGTGAGTGCGTACATAAGTTTTCTTGCTCTAGTTTTTCTGATCTTCTTTTGTTGTTATTGTTGTTGTTATTGTTGTTGTTGTTGTTTTAAAAGAAATATATAAAAACAATGTGGCCTGGTTCCTTTATTGGATAGAAGCTCTTGAATAGATAAGGATAAATTTAAGCTCTGCAATAAAATCTTTTCCTCATCTGAAATGACTCCTGACACAAATATAACAACTTACTCGGTAATGTTGTAAGGCAGAATGATGATAGTCCCATCTTCCAACTCCGAGAAGACTAGTATTTGTTGTCGATAGATGACATTGTTATCATTTTCCAGATAATAAACCGTCGGATACTGAAATACATTGTAGAATCTCTTTATAACTTGATCATTGTCCTATTATATCTCCCCTCCCCCGATTTCAAAATGAAATAAGACAGTGACTGACAAAACAACAAACATTAATAAGAGCAAATGGTTATGTAAATGTAGAAACTGTCACAGAATTCAGTTGAAGAGTAGTAGTTTAAAGTAAAAGTAGTAGTAGCCAAAGTAATATTCATGTGGCAGTGTAGTAATACTGTAGTAATACTGGCGGCAGTAATAGGAGCAGGGGTAGTAGTAGCAATAGTAGTAATAGTTGTTGTTGTTGTTGTTGCTGCTGCTGCTGCTGTAGTAGTAGTAGTAGTAGTAGTAGCAGTGGCAGCAGTGGCATTGGTAGTGGTGGTTTGTTTGTTTGTTTATGTTGGGGTTTAAGGGCATATCAGCACGATCACGGCAATATTGTGCCAAACACGGTAAGATACGTTTACATGTCAAAAAGGCTGATCACGTAGGAAAGAAAGCAGGCCAGAGGACAGGAGCAAGGAGAGTGAAGAGATATCACTCCTGGAACGCTGAGAACGGCATTCCATGGAAGACATCCCACCGACAGCGGGCTTTCACCGCCTGCAGGTGTTTGTTTTTCTTAAGCATTTTAAATTTAGAAAGTAGGAGTATCTCGGCTTTAAGTGGCCGCCTGTTTCTTTGGTTGAGAATTTTTGTGGGTAGATATTTAGAATTTCGAAATTTTGCCTGGACAGCGGCACGCAGCCTACTCTTCATCGATTTTTAACTGCCACTTGATCCACGTTGACTAGGTTTTAGCATTATCGCCCGATAGCACAGATACTTACTGGAAGGAAGGCCGGAACTTCAACGGGGCGAAAAGTTGCATTGATCGGATCTTGATGATCGGCAGAGTGATATTTTTCCTCATTTTGGACTCCTCTGATGTTGCTAAAATAACCATTAACCAGGCTGATGGCCGTTAGAATATTTCTCGATGGATCTGTAAGTAAATATCACAATTAACCGTCAAAACGTCAATGGACCAGTCTCGTCAGTTCTTGCTCTTTTTGCTTGTGTAATATGTTTCCAATAGCACAGAGTATATCAACAAAAGCAGTCTACTCATTTTTATTATTGCATGGGGGGGGGGGGGGGATCTTCTCCTTTCAAGATATTAGTCTGGGGCGATTTTTACCATTATAATTTGATTCAGCATGGTCAAGTTACAGGAAAGCAATGGGGAAAATTTCTTTTTTGCTGTGGTTACATCACCATATTGGCTTTTAGAGCTGCTGTTATAGATGGGGGACAAAAACCTCAACTAAGACCCCATCGCCCTTCCACCTCCATCCCCCTTAAAGGTCATGTCTCAAAAATGAATGAAAATCCCTTCAGAAACCCTCAAAGTACTTCAGCACTGTCTATTTTTACTTTTAGTGTTAAATGTAGCAGAAATATATCACATATTCAACGCGAGACCAATCGTGTGTATACTCTGAAGTTCGACGGATAGACTGCGTCATTTTGGTTCTGCACTGGTCTTTGAGGTGCGTGTAAAAAAAAAAACACTTGAAGTTGTATCTCCACAATAATTATCTTGCGTCTAAGGGGACACTGAGTCCGCTGTCTTGTCTGGATGGGTGTTAAGTCAAGAATGACCGAAGAAGAATACAAATCATAAATACGCTGTCGGGATCCAACTTCTTAAGGACAGAAATACAGCAAAAATTTACGCCTTGCCATTAACGAAAGAGTCCTTACAGTGGGGTTGCAATGGAATGATGAGATCAAGTTATTTTCTCCTGTTTCTCTCTTTGACTTCTGTGAACCTGTTTGATGTGCAACACTAGCTTCTATACAGTTCATGCAGCAGTTCAAGGCGAATTGTGTGAACATAACATCATCGAACACAGACACAACATTATCTTCGATCTGTTGTCTGAACTTAGTCATGTTCAAGATCAGTGAGTTAGATCAAAGAGTTTGTTTATATTACCGTTTATATTCTCTATTCTAGATAACTAGATTTCAAATCTAGAGTGCACCTAGACCTATTACGTCTGACATCGACTGGATCCATATCTATATTCTAGTTTTAAAACTAATTTAAATCCACGAGACGGACAGAGTCAGACCTAGAGATCTCTTTAGATCCTTTTGAAGCACTGTGCTTTTCTCTCTGTTTCATTTTATGTACACAGTATTCGAAGTTTTATTCCAGATATATGCCTTGATCTGAATTGTAATCTCTAGATAAAGGTATCCATTTAGTACCTCCTCTCTATTATTTAATATGGTCGCTAGTATTAATCTCAAGTGCAAAATTATCACAATGAAAAAGGGTTTGCACTGTCAGCCTATAGAGTTTTCTTTCCTTTTTTTTTTTGATCAAAAGTAAAAACAAACGTCAACTTGGACCAACAATTATTATTTTAAAAAGACTGACAGTCAATAGAGATCTTTACGTGTGAAATGAAGAGTTCTTTTGCTTCCATTATCATTTTACTTTCAATATGTACATCAGCCGCAGAAGGATGAAAGGTGTAAAGAGAACGGAACGCCTATTCAGAGGCAAATATTTCAATTAATGAATCAAAGAAATCATATTCTTGCCTGAAATGTTGTATTCTATTCTAACACTTATTACACCTGTTTATGAACTGTGTAGTATTAATAACACTGTTTCTTTGCATTGCAAGCAGCATGCTTGCCACATTACCAGCTTCACATAGTCTTGTCAAAATCAAGGGATTTCCATCTGGTGTCTGAATGTGATTTTAATTTTTTTTTTTTTCATTTCGAATGCAATCTTTGAGAATCCTCCATCGAAACGTTGAGGTTGAATAAGAATGTGTAAAGCAGTTGTACAATGGACAAAAAAATCTACAGCAGTTTGTTCTCCCTCGAGTGACGATCTCTTGCCATTTGACTATTATACATGACCATTACGATTGACGTCAATGATCTCACTACCCACCACCTGTATATGGTACACCGGAGATTAGATACTCCTAGGATGCACCGTGATCAAGAGACAGAACATTGTGATAAATCTGCTCTAGTTTTATCAATTAAAAATGTTTAAAATTTATTTTAAATAATAATTCTTTAAATCTTTCTTCCCTTCTTTCTTTCTTTCTTTCTTTCTTTCTTTCTTTTTTCTTTCACCCTTTTGTCAACTTTGTGATGCTCGCTAGTCCTGATGCCTTAAGTCTGTGCTTAGCCTACTTAATGGTTAATACGCCCTGTCTAACAAGCAGAAGATCATGGGACAGAAAAAAAGAAATAATATATATCATAATTAAATGAATGTTAAACTGCCAGTTGCTCTGTACCAGTATAGCAATAGTCCCACATCAATATGGATGATTCTGCGCCCTACTCGAATACCTAAAGTGGGTCGAAAATGCATTTGAAATTAAATATTCTTTTATTTCTTACAATTATTTGTCCTAGTATAAGAAAAAAATTCTCTCACCTACATTATAGAAATTTCCATTTGTTTTTGTTTCTCTCTCTCTCTCTCCTTCTCTTTAACTTACTCTGAGGATCCAGAGCTTGCGGTTGGCCATGACCTCTAATCACAAGCATTAAAGCTAAGAAGCCCGTTATCTTCAGTGCCATGCTTATCATCTATCACAGCGTTGTCGAGGATTTGCTAAAGAAAGAATAACTGAAATAAGAGCATTATTAATGGGGCTCAAATTTCATAAAGTGAGAAAGCTTGAGCACTCTCAGAATCTATGAGTGATTGAAAAAAAAAAGACTTATAACATCAAGAAGAAATATATCTATATATAAGTAAACGCCCCTTTTCATGCACAAATTTGAAATGCAATAAAGCAAGGCTTAGTGTAAAGTGTTTATTGAATAGTTACTGCATTGTTCACAATCGATGATACTTTCATGTCATATTTTAGTTATTTATGTCGCTGTATTTTCTTTTTCTCAACTTTTTTTTAATAATAACTTTTAAAGTCTCTTTCCATTGCAGTTAGTTGATGAAACATAGTAAAATCACTATATGAGATTTTATTACTCTTATATTTAATCCTATTATTACGCCGTCCTTATGGCCACAACAGTTTGGATATGAAAGACACCAATTTCCAAAGATGACTGTAACGATTTCTCACTACGAAGTTCAATGGTAAAAATCTGAATCAGTGACAAAATCATGTTACAATTCCGTTTTGATAACGGCTTGAAATAGAACATTTTCCATTTATAATGTGCTGTTTCATACCTAGTTCTATCCAAAGTGTATAGACCGTCAGCGTTCGGAGAGTTCGAAGACGTCAAGTGAGCCCAGTGGCGGTTTTATAAAGTGATTACTGTTCACAATTTAATGAATAAGTAAATGAAAACTGGCAAGAAGACAAAACACCTGTTACACAAATAGCTGAGACTGAAGTTGTTGCAGTGTATGGGGGTTATTATTTTTAATTGGTGCTGGGACATGAACAGTAAAAATATGACCAGTTACATATCAAATCTGGCTAATTTCACGAATGAACAACATTGGCTGGTATAGACCTTTTATAACTTGTTAAATCGAAATAGACCTGCATAGACAGATATAACAACAAGGACAAAGAGCCATGATTATCACTGATATTATTATTGTTATTATTATTGTTGTTTTTGTTTCGTTTTCTAAGATTTACACTGTCAAGCGATATGTAGTTGGGTGCATAAAAGGAAAATGCCATCATAAAGGGGTAAGGAGGGCTGGTTGCAATTGTATGTTTCAATACAGTATTGGGTCTGAAGAGACTGTCAACAAAGGACGTGGCATCAGTCTTTCCCCACAGTAGAGCTTTTGCTTTGTCAAAAAGCTCCAATCCCCAAACTATCGTAACCTTATCTTGAAGCCATACCAAAGACCCGTATATTAAATGTAGAAAGTACCTGCCATCATGTATCACAATGCAGTGATCCACCTTAGTAACTCACGAAGGATATTCTGTCACCCCATCGGTTACCGTGGACATCAACACTTGAGTTGTATGTTGACTTTTATATTCTTCTTCTCTTTCTCTTTGGGCGGGGGCGCAGTGAATACTCTTTTGATATGCGCATCCATCAGAGCACAAATTCATGCTTTGACGCCCTGGTATTTTTTTTTTTTTTTTAGAGTTAACAAAAAAGACAGTCTGGAATCCAGAACCTCTCTGCTTTATTCCCAACAACTCGTATCCGATGTCATAAGTCCAAGTCATAGATGTATCCACAGAATGTGGAGGGGGAGGGAGGGTAATTTGGAAACGATAATCATGACTGTCATTAGGAATTCAACCATCAGCATCAGAAACGTTGCAACTAGTCATAGTTCGAAAACGTAGGATAGTCACGGGAGACGATTTTTTTTCCAAAAACGGTTTCTTCTATTCATCACATATCCGTGGATGTTACAATAAAAAGGAGCTCAGCATACTTGTTGGTCTTTTTTGTAAAATCATTATTAAGATTATATCTTCATCCTTGTACTTTTACTATAATTGAGTTATGAATTATTCAGAAATGATGATGATCTCACATTATGTGGCACAAGTTTCAACATTTGAATGACTGTTTGGCTATATTTCCCTCTGCTTCATTCTCCTCCTCTTTTACTTCTTTTTCTTTGTCTTTTTTTTTCTAATTCTAACTCTTTCTCCATCTTCGTCCTCATCTTCTAGCATTCTTCCTCTTCTTTTACTGCTTCCATTTTTTCCTTCTTCATCTTTTATTCTCAGCTCTGTTCATCTTTTATTTTCAAAACTTCAAAAACTCAACTGTCAATGACACTTAAATTTGCTCCTGTCATTTGTTTTAGAAATTGAACTGAAAAATGACATACAAAGTTTAGAATAATTTAGTGTGAAAACAACAGATAGATTTTTGAGAAACAGAACAAAATCTCAGTTTCTAAGAACATATTTTATAAACCAAATGAAGTAAAATCAAAAGCCAAAAAAAAACAAAAAAACCAGGTACGCCCTTTCCCCTCCCTCTATTTCATCCTGCGCCCACCCTTCCCGAGAAGCAATTGTTCTTTTTATTTCTATTTAATCGGGAACAAAATTAATAACTTTCACTTCATATGTCTATCTCTTGTGCCCGAAAAGATCGACATAATAGTCTATGGTTTGGTCAACATAAATTGTTCATTTTTAGATTAATTCTAACCTATGGCTTCTGTGTTAGAAAATGCTCCTCATATCAAGTTCCCTCTCTACTACATCTACTAAGATTCCACATTTTGCGACAGAAATCCCACCGGTCATAGCGGGAATACCTCTTAGTCGTCACAAGGAAGACTGAAGTAGGCCAGCCTCTCTTGCAAACAAGGTGAGTGTGTCAGGTTGGACTATGGGAACATGGGGATAAAGTGTGTCGCATTTTTCGAAAGAGAAATAACTTCCTTGTTTCTTACTAATGGCCTCTTCCAGTTGAACTGGAAAATGTCATTAGGTTACAAAAGCAACCGTGCTTGGAATTCTTTTTCTACTAAGAATGCAAACTCTTTCTCAGACATTGTTAAGCAATTTTTCTACACATAACGAATGTAAACATTGAAGGTAGCTATATAGATAAACAGATTATCAACGTGATTTGATTATCCTCTCTGCAATTATAAATCTAGACACAACTCTAAGTAACATATGAAAAAGTTTGTTTTTCAGGGTTTTTTTTTTTCGTGTTGAAAAGAGGTAAAACGTTATAGCAAATTGGAAAAAGATTTTCACAAGAGAGTTAGACAGTCGCTCCTCTTTATTCGCCCCTCTTTATTAATCGTGACTTCGGAGAAATAATGAACTCTTTTACAATGAATGCTAAGATCCCATGCCTCGTAAACGATAACCGGCATTAAGTTAACATCTTATGCATTTTCACTCCTCAGTTGAGATACAAACATGTTACTGAGATACGCTGTTGACACACAGGACATGTACCACAAGTAATAACTTAGCATAGCTCCTGCTTCTCCTCATCTTCCAATTCGCTCATGATCGTAGACAGAACGACTGGCTCCTTCCAGAGAAAGGGGATCGGTGTTGACGACACTGAATGTATGGCAGGTAAGGGTCATTGCGTACAGTGGACACTGCTATTTGCAAAAAAAACAAAAAAATTCAATGTAATCAAGATAGTTAGTCTGTGCCCTGGTGAAGAGGTAAAGGGGCTCCAAAATTTGGAGCTTCATTGATTCCACCCATTTTTAATATTAGTTGTTCGTATTTGTTGTTTGTTTATTTTAATATGTTAGCCATTTACCGGTTATGAGTGTATAAGTCGTACTTACTTCAAGACATTCCTCTAAAATGAAAGTTATTTTGATTATTCTTCTTATCATAATGTTAGTAACTGTAACAAATATCAGCGAGAGAACACAAGTGTGACTACAAATCATTGTCTCAAATCAGCCTGACTGTTTGCACAAAAACAACTATTTTCGTTTTCCTTTTGTCATAATGATTTCCCATGAAAATGTTATGTTTAGGTTAAGATCATGGTCTTCAGGTACCTACAACGCAATTCTAATGAACATTGAACAATTATGACAGTTAAATCTCTTGTTCCTGTCACTAACCGTATTCTCTAGGCGAGTCTTGCAGCCAGACCAGCTGCCAACGACGACATTGTCTTCCACCAAGTTAAAGGTCAGATCAGAGTCCTCGGGAAGTTCTGCAAAATCTTCTGTCAAGATCCATCAATGTAGAATGTTGATCACACTAGGTCTTAGGATGAAAGGACAGGATCCAGTAAAAAAAAAAGACAAAAAAATCTACTTGGTAAATTCTATCAGGCTCTCTATTTCTAACAGCCTCCTACGCAAAGTCTAGATACCAGCTGTTTTTGTGCATCAGTTTTTGCTGTTGTTCTTTTATTTGTTCGTCTTATGTGTGTGTGTCTGTGTCTGTCTGTCTGTATGTGTATTTGTTTGTGAGTTTGCTTGCGTGCATGTGTGTAAGCCTGAGTGCGTACGTCAGTCTTCTTGCTCTCTTTTCTTTCTGTTGGCTGTCATTTTTTAATTATTTTTTTTTTGGGGGGGGGGGGGGGAGGGGGAGCGGAGTGTTGTTGTT
>JBCEWB010737739.1:0-25852 GCA_039654565.1 Peronia peronii | reverse complement strand
GAGAGGAAAATCTTCAGCGTGGCATCATTATTTGTACATAAAAGAGTATGTCAGAGTATGTCAGATTGTCCTTTCATGATATTTCATTTTACCCATCAAAACAGAAATCTGCCGAGAGCCATCTATATCTCCATACCTCTGGTAACCCTGGTGTACGTGCTGGCCAATGTGGCATACTTCACTACCATGTCTCCACGGGAAATGCTTGCATCTTATGCTACAGCTGTGGTGAGATTTCCTAAAAAAAAAAAAAAATCTAGATTTTGACAGGGGCCTAAAAGAATGAAGAAAATTGTATATGACATAATCTTTCAGACATGTTTGCAGGTAATAAAATAACAAAATACGCTGTTCAGAAGGAGTATGAAGAATTACAGGCAATAATAGAATTGTAAGTTTAACCACATGCACATACACACAACAGTTTATACATTGAATAGAATGTCATTATTAATGTTTGCCAGACATACGTTCAATCAAGCAGAGTTTATAATTTACACACAAAACTGATGTCAAATTCAGAATTGTTTTCCGTATTTTTTCTTTGTTATTTTGTGTTTGCCATTATATCCTCTGTGCTTGTGTTTGATTTGCTTCAGACTTTTGGCCAGAATGTATTTGGGTCAGTGGCAGTAATCATCCCTGTTTTTGTGGCACTCTCTACTTTTGGAGGTGTAAATGGCCTCCTCTTCACTTCAGGAAGGTAGGTAGTGAACCCTGATAAAGAAACATGCTCATATCTAGAGTTTGCAGATTCTGCCCAAGATAACTATCCGCAGATGACTGAAAAGCATAAAGAAAACTTAACCCCAGTTTTGATCTACATATGAAGAATGATTATGTTAGTAGTATTAAGCAATCCAAATCAGATCTTGGGAAAAAAAATGAAGTTCTTGATTATGTGCCCTATGTTTTGGTATGGGTGAAACTGGATGTAGATCTAGATGTAGTTTATTTGTATTTCAATTCATTGTTTTTAGGACACTAAAGAAGTGGCAGAAAAAGGTTGGCCTTGTAAATATGGCAGATTGCATAACATAGAAAAAGAAAAAAATGAACTTGGTGCCATATGCATTTCTATTTCTCATACGTTTTATTGAAAAAGGAATGTCATGGCCTATCTACGGATGCTGACAACAAATGACCCATTTTTTAAAAATGCATCATCCATTCCATTATTGTTATGTATCTTAATTGTATTGAGTTAGTTACCGGTTGACATTCTATGTCTGGGAAACAAATTATTTTGTTCCTGATGCAAATATGGACTGGTGATAATCAGAACTTCACTCTCTCTTCTTCCTGACAGACTGTGTTTTGTTGGTGCCCGGGAAGGCCAGTTACCTTCACTGATGGCTATGATCAGTGTCAAAAAGTACACGCCCATGCCTGCAATCTTATTCACAGTGAGTACCATGCCACACTGCACATTAACACTTAATAATTCTCCATATTTGTCATTTGTTTGAATATATAGAGTTAGATACTAGTGGACTGTCCATGTCTTGTATTTTAAGATGTTTATATAAAATGATAATGATGTTGACAACAATAATGAGTTAATATGTTTTCTTTGTTGTCCTGATGAAGGGCCACATGAAACTTGAAAATTTCATGTTCAGATATGTTGCCAGTTTCCACCATATTGTAGTCACAGATTATATTTAATGCTGCTGCTGAAACTTCAGAAAAATGGAGAGATTAACTTATATGCAGAAGATTAAATTTAACTTTTTTTTTTCTCATAATGGTGAGTCACAGGCTGGATCATTGGTTTCATGATGAAAATGGCCATGCACCAAAATCAGACATTTATTTTAAAGGAATATTTAACAGCATATTTAACCAAAACTTAACATATTTAGAATCCTTCTTGAAAATCATCTGTCATTTTGGTCTGGATTCTGATGAAAATTTGTAATTTTTTAAAATTGATCTCCTGTAAAATGTGGTGTATTGGTACATGGCGGATTTCATCATGCTGCCAATGATGTGGATCATACTATTATGCCCATGTGAATTTTCTGAAATATGAAGAGACTTCAAGTTAACATGTTCTTTCTTTTTTTCTTGCTCAGGGTGGCATGTCATTGGCCATGTTGATATCAGATGATGTGTATGCCCTAATCAACTACCTGAGCTTTGCTCAGTGGTTATCAGTGGGAGCTTCCATCGCTGGCATGGTCTACCTCAGGTTCACCAAACCTGACTGGCCCCGACCCATCAAGGTGAGCAGTAGATAAGATAAGATGACATGAGATAAATTCTGATGTGTCCTCAAAAGAAAATTTTCGTCAAACTTTAATTTGTCCTCAAAAGAAAATTCCAATCACAGTTGATGAGACAATTTGTCTTGCGCCCAGGACGAATGAGTCGGAAGTCACGCCGGGTGATTTCGAGCTGCGACTGTTTCTATTTTCTGACTCGGGTATAAAATTTATTTCTTTTCTTTTTTCACAAAACGAATATTTAACCTTTTTTAATGTGAAAAAAATAAAAAATTTTAGTATGGATTTTGGTATCTGAGTCAGAAAATAGTTAAAAACAGCCATAGCTTGAGATCATCCGGCGTGACTTCTGACTCATTTGTCCTGGGCGCAAGACATATACATGCAAGATATATGAAAATATATGCATATATGAAAATATCGCAAATATCTCAACATAATCGCATGCCTTTATCATGATAACAACCAAAACGAGTTCACAAACATCGACAGTGCAGCATGAGTGAACAAAATTGCAGTACGAGCATTTAGAGCATTGACTGAAGTCAATCTAATCCTTGCCGTTGATAAATTTAGACCAATATTAATCGCAATTTATGCTTCATTTCAATAATTTTTGTCAATGTCATTAATTGTTATAGTCTCCATATTCTGGAGGAGAAAATTTTCTTTCATTTGACATGTAACAAGATAGGTCATATTTTATGGCAGACTGGTGAAAAAGGCCCAGAGTTGTACTGCATTCTTACAGTCTCCCTAGTATGTCATACCTATCATTTTCGTGCTGTGAAATGTTTCTGTGCTTCTGAGGTTAGCTATTTTGAAAGGAACTTTTATAAACTAAATTAATCATTTGATGTTGTTATTTCCCATTAAAGTGATAGCTAGGCATTAGTCATGATGATTATCTGTTGAAGGCTATGAATATATTATTATTATACATGTATATTTGTTTGTTGCTACATCTCCACAGCTGCCACTGGTCATCCCATTTATGTTCTTGGCCACAGTGTTGTTCCTGTTGATAGTTCCCCTGGTGGCTGCGCCTTATGACACAGGCATGGGTGTACTCATTGTCTGCTCTGGCATTCCGGTCTACTTGCTTGGGGTGGTGTGGAAGGACAAGCCACAAGTCTTCACTGATTTCATGAGTGAGTTTGAATTTATTTTGCTTCTTTCAACCTTTGTGTCGGAAGGCAAGCCCCAAATCTTCACTGATTTCATGAGTGAGTGTGAATTTACTAGGCTTCTTTCAAATTTTTTGTGGAAAAGCGAGCCATAAATCTTCACTGATTTCATGACATGTAGTTGGGGTTTATTTCTCAAAGTGTCCACAGGAACTGCTGGAATGTCAGAGTATTTATGATGACATTCATATTCATGTATTAGGAATGACAGTATATTGTTACTGTCATATCACAATTGTTCAGAACATCTTTGGAGGATGTTGAGTTAAATGTACTATGCTGTGCATATGGCAAAAAAAAATTCCTAAAGCTCATTTTTTATAAGAAATACACAAAGGCAGGATATTTTTTACTGTCTAAATTACATTTTTGGCTTGGATGAAATGAGTTTCTTGTTACTTGAGTGTTCTCAGTGACTTGAGTAACTGTGTTATGATTATGATCATATGCTATAAGGTGATATAATATTAGCACCATTTCAGTGGAAACTAACATCAGTGCAAAGTGTGAGGGGAGAATCTTTGACCAGGTTGGCACCTTGACAATTTTTGGATTATGTGACCTGTTT
Source organism: Peronia peronii (assembly GCA_039654565.1). Classification (NCBI taxonomy): domain Eukaryota; kingdom Metazoa; phylum Mollusca; class Gastropoda; order Systellommatophora; family Onchidiidae; genus Peronia; species Peronia peronii. The sequence continues at coordinate 21,869 of JBCEWB010737739.1, read as the reverse complement.
CAGACTTAATATGGTTCATCTTGTGTGCGTGAGCTACTTGTAAAACAATAGGGATTATGGTGTTTCGTTTGTCTTCTTGTATGGCATGACAAATCAGCCAGTTTTTGTTTGTTTGTAAAGTCAACCATACTGAGCAGATAATTAAATAATTCATGGGCAAATTGTTTCAGGGGCTGTAGATATTTCAAAACAAAAGAAGATTTTTAATATATGTTGTTGCTTTTTGTGGCATGGGAATGTTTAGAATATTAGTGATCCTTCACATTTTAAATTATTGTCATTCACTCAGTTGAAAACTTAGATTGCTCTCTGTTTCATTTAATTTGGTCTCGGAATTGTAGGGATGGGAATAAGATGATTGAAGCCCATATTTTGAGTTTCATAACCTTGATCAGCTTTGAATAATTACATATGTTTCTTTTACAGGAACCATCACCATTTTAGGACAAAAAGCCATGAGCGCAACTTCACAAGAAACTCACATGTCCTAGAACTTGGGTTGATTAGATTTTGACATCGTGAAATATCTCCAGCCAGGCCAAGAGACGGTTCAAGAAATATTGTCACGATCGTAACAAACAGTTCAAGAAATATTGTAACACCACTACCAAAGTCATATTTAGTGGTTTTGAGAAAATACAACAAACTCAATATGCCTGAGTCAAAAGTGTGATTGAGATGAACTGAAAACAAACAATTCCAGCTTTTGCCTATTTCCTGTTGGAAATGACATTTAGAAATTTTATTTTTTTTTTACTAGTAATGAATGGTGCACATGCAAGGCACAGTGTTGTTAACTCAGAACCACTAGAAAATGACTTAGTTGTCTTATGATGGTGATGATATATTCAGTGAAGATGAAATAGGTAGGTCATACTATACAGCTGTGCCTACGTCTGCTGCTGTTTTCTTTTTGTTTTGTTTTGTTTCATTATTTCTTGTTTATTTATTGATTGATATTGAGACTGCAGATATATAACAGATGCTTGCTTTATGAACAGAGCGAGAAAGAGTGAGAGAAAGAGAGAAAGTTCTAGCTTTGGAATTAATATGGGTTATAGAATGAAGCCAGAACAATGTTGCCTATATGTGTTCATAAGTGGAATAAATACTATGTAGGATATGTTGTAAGTGATTGATGTACAGATTTAGAAAGGGCACAGAATCAAATAAATATTTGTGGATGAACAATGTTTAATGGAGACACATCTGGAAGTATGACTTAATGCTTACAGAAACAAGAGGCACTTGGCCTCCCCAACACAAGAGCTATTTGCCCATGCTTGGTCAGACATGATCCTGTGGCTGGTAGCAAGATGAGTTCGGTTCATGAATGTAACTTGTCAATGCTTAAGGCATCAGAGTTTATTAATGGAGATGTCTGAGATTGTCTGTGCCCAAAATCTGCAAAATAGTTTCCTAGCTGTATGATCGATTTCCTGCAAAGCCTTGGTGACACAAAGTCAGCTTGCTTTGTATTGAACACTGTTTCCTGTTTAGCCATTCTCCTATAATTGCTATTGCAAAGAGAATATCTAAGCAGGACTCGTCTCTATGGTCCTGGTGGCTGCAAGAGGTTGGACAAACACTGTTTCTCACAGCAATGTCTAGGCACTTTTACTCTGTAAGGAAAAATGCTGAGAAGTGTTTGTCATGTGGGTCACAAAGGAGTTGACTGGCACCATGATAAACTGTCTCTTATGTATTTTCAAACGTGACAGATAGTTGTGTCAAACTGCCGAGTTTTGACAGTGCTGTCTTATAGAACATATGCATGCACTGCTTCAGGTCTCAGATATTGTAATGAGATGTGGAGGATACCTTTGCTTATATCTCTGTCTCAGAGGATAAGGAAAGAAAATAGCATTTACTAATTCTGAGATCTCAGGTGTAACATTTGGTGTGAAAGATAACAGAATTTTTTTTTTGCATGTTGATCTGAGTTGATTTGACATTTTTGAAAAACTTAATCCAACATTTACCCTAGAAGAGCTCAGATGACATTTATATGGTGAATTGCTATTGCCTTAGCAAAGCAAAGTATTGCAAAGCAGTCATAACACAAATGCCCTAGTGCTTTTTAGTGGTTTTGAAAAAAAAAAAAACCTATCAAAGTTATTTGGGCTGAGTCAAAGGTGTAATTTCAGTGTAGGAAAAAAAAATAATCCAATTTGTGCCTATTTCCTATTGATGATCAGCTTTGGGAATGTTTTACCATAAATGTATGATCCATGTGCATGGCACTGTACATGGAACTCCGGCTCCCACCTCACTACCACCTGGGGGTTTATGATTGTGACATTGTGGCCTGTTCACTGATTTGTGGTAGAAAAACGGCTTGGAAAGAAACAACTTTTTCAAACCAATATTTGAACTGGTTTATCCCAAAATGTTGATCGATGTGCATTACACAATGCTTTCAGCCAGTATGTTGCATTCATGTACTTGCCATCCATAATTGTCATTTGTTGGCAGAATTGCATACTTATGGTCCACTATGTCTGACAAAGAAGAAAGGTGTACAGAGAGAGAGACAGAAATAGAGTGAAATTCAAAGTTAGGCTGGCCTTTATCGCATTTATTTAATAACTGCTTATCATTGCCAATTCGACCCATGAGAACCTTTAATTGTTTTAATGTGCCACTGCTATTGTTGTTAGAAAATTGCAGCTGTATGAAGCTAAAATGCTTTTATAATGAAGATTAATTTAACCTTGAATAATGATATTGTATTAATTCACTATTCATGACTATGGCACTTATGGTAATTAGGCTTTCAAGGCCAAATATCAGTTTCTTGTCAAAGTGTGGAGATGTGGAGCATGATATCAAACAAGGGAAGAAATGTGTACACTGAGCAGAAGTTACATTCTCACCAACAACAGGGCTGGCACTTAAAACTGAGATAATCCTACTTTCTTAAAATTGAAAGGCTATATACATAATGAAAGACAAAGTATCTTGCCATTGAAATGTATAATATGTGGGAAGAAATTCATATGGCAAATTATCAGAAACAAATCTTTGAGGAAGTTTGCCTTTCAGCATTTCTAGGGTTAAACTTGAATCACTCTGTAATAATGTAATATTGTGAGAGTTTTGGGTCGCGCTATATACACTCTAAAACGGTTAAAACGAAATTTGTGGGGAATGGAAATCATTTTGTTTTATCGCTATTTTGTTATACCCGAAGAGACTACATGTATATTATTAAAACAGGGGACACATCTCTTGGATGCAGGTATAATTACCAAATTACCTTCCCTGATTGAAGAACCATGTGACTGCACCGCTACCTCGAAACTTCTCCAAACTGGCTTTCAAGAAACACTGACAAGCATGACTGGTTTGACTGACTGAATGCCTGCGGGTGGAAGTATGTATAGTGTATGACTGAAAAGACAAAGACCAGTCCATCCTCTGGTACTGTGGTTATGTGGCTATACATAACGACGAAATCGTAATAGCCTCACACATGCACATAATAGGCGAACCCTGTCACGGTACATCATATTCAATTGGGGCCATGAGGGACGGGTGAGGTGTGAAATGGGGGACAGTAGGTGCATGATTTCTGTATGCTTGTGGCTCAGGCCTTACCTTTCTTGTTGTGTCATACTGCTTGACAGTACAGCACATTGTGGGTAACGGTACTTGACGAGTGCATGGACAATTTCTTTGTCGGAAGAAACTGTCCGGTACCTGAGCTTGGTTTTGGTAAAGTTTAATATGAAAGAAAAATGCAATGGGGGAAAAGAAAACTGTTCGTTATAAGGGTAGTTTTCGTATCAGCCCATAATTTTATTTCATATTAAGCATAACAAATTACATAGCAAAAAAAAGTTCCTAGAGATTCTTTCTTTATAATGCAAATTTCGTTTTAAACGGTTTGTTAATAACCGTTTCAGAGTGTACATTAGTTATTTATAGGCTTCAATAATTCAACAGGATTTTCCTGACATTGCTAGGGGAATAAAAAGTATAGTTATATTTTACTATCTCTCTGATGATTTTTAGTGTGGCGGTTAATCCAAATTGTATCAAGAAACAAGTTCAGTCTGCCATTTAATTGTGTATTCCAACTTGTTTCGACAGTGATGTGATTCTGGACTTTGAAGTCCTCATTGCGATGAAAATGACAAACTTTCCATTTATTTGTGACCAATTCACTCTTCCTCTGCCTCATTTACCCACTTATTGTACTCTCCATTCCTTCTTAACTTGCCTAATGTTCTATTTCTGTTGTATTAAATTAAATTATACTGTAATGAAATAAATGATATTTTAATTGTATATGAAATGCTACTACTCACTGTCAGGGCAGGGGCGTAAATATACCAATAAACCATGTCATCAGTGATGTTATTATTATAAGTTTCACCGATATTACTATTATATATGGGTGATTAACCGACAGTGCTTTTGTTATGATACAATGACAATATCATAAATATACAATAGAATGTATGCAAATTATATGTTGCTATTTTTTTTTTCTCTCCATATGTCTCATTTTATGTGTCTTTTCAGGCCACTGTTCCTTTACATGGAAAGGTCCTCATTTTTATGGGATTTTTGTTGTTGTTTCATTTGTCATATTACATGTAGTTACATGCATTTCAAGACAACTGTTATGTTCCAGGGGAGAGTGCTGGTCAAACAGTGTGCACACCCTCAGAGTGTTTTGTCTGAGAGAGTTGAAGCTGGGATGTTTACCTAGTTTAAATGCAAATAAATGCATTTGAACATTAGTAGTATCTCAAATTCATTGTATCAACTGCAATTAGAAGAAGTGTTTGCAAGAATTGGTTTGACTTATGTATTTGTGCAGCTTGATGTCATTTGTTGAGATCTGGTAATTTTCTGATGGCATTTGTCAAGGTTTGGCTGTTTCTTAATGTCATTTGTTGAGATGTTTTGTTTTTTTGTGTGTGTCTGTGTATTATGTGTTGAGATGAGGCTGTTTGTCATTGTCATTGGTTGAAATCTGAAGATTTTAAGAATCATTTCATAAAATGTGATGGCTTCTTAAAGTCATTGATTGAGATGTGGCTTTCTGAATGTCAGTTGTTGAGATATGGCTGTTTCATCCTCTTTTTATTTTCATTCTTTCTCAGAAGTTGTTCATGTTGAAAGGTCAGGTCTTACATATGCAATCCATTAATTTATTCTTTAGAGTCCTCTCTATCGTCATGCCTATAAATGTTTTGCTTATTATTCAGTTCTTTCATCTTGCCCACTATGTATGTTGTTTATTGTTAACTCCACAATGAAGATCTCTCTGACTCAGCTCTCAGATGTTTTTAGCACTGTTATGTGGTAGGGGATCGAACCAAGTGTTGTTTGTGAATACTCAAATTTTCTCTCTCAGATCATCTATGGTGACATAGAGGATTAAACTTTCAACTGTTGGCATTTTCATCATACTTTTACATTTTGCTGCTGTACAGATGTGAACAGATGTCACTATTAGATCTGTCAGACAAGAAATAGATTTTGCTGCTGAAATACTTAAGGTGCATTAAATTTTGGACTGAAAAAATAGAAACATTCACAGCAGGGAAATCATCTTGGCCATTCCATAATGACCCAGGTCATTTTATGCTGTTAAAGAAAATGCACAGAGGAAGTTACAGTAAATATAATGTTTATATGGCATATAATACTGAAGAGCTGTAGAGGCATTGCAGCAAATTGTTTTCATAATTAAAGGTTTTTTGGGAAGTGGTGATTATGCCTGGCATCATAACGCAAACCTCAAAAAAAAAATTGCCGTGGGTGGAGTGAGTGACCATGATGAATTTAAGTGTAAAAAAATGAAATGTTCTTGAGGAACTAATACTCAGTTTGTACTCACGCATCTTTCATCAGTCAGTTATTTGTATAGCAGTTTAGTGTACCACTACCATATTTGCAATGCTTGCCTACAGGGGAAAGTTATACAGCCTATCATTGTCTCTGTGATGTTTCAAGATATCATAGAAAGGTATGTATTCAAGATATGAATCTAAGGCTAACTAGCCACATTGTTTCAGTTATGTGATGAGTAGTGAAAGGCTTTGTCATTCAAGGAGAGCAGATGGATGGCTTTAATTTAATTATTGTTGTGTAGAAAAAAAAAGTTAAATGACAACCCTGCTCATGATCATTATTCATAATACAAGTCAAATCTCTTAATTAAATATGACCATACTGGTGTGCCATACTCAATGAATGAGTTATACATTAAGTGTAAATGTGAAACCCTGTCTGTCATCATTTTTTTCCCTCTCTTTCTAGGTTTTTTCCTATTTACACTTTGCCATCCTGGTGAGGGGAAACGTTTGGTGATTTGATGATAAACAATCTATACATAACTTACCTGCTACTGTCAATAATATATTTGATACTTGAAATTCTGTTGGTGTCTAGGGAGATTTCATGTCATGTCATATTATGTTTGCAATTCTGCCGTCAGCTTTTACACGGGGTCTCTTGACACCAAGAGGATTCACCATGAATACCTACAATACCCATGAATACCAATGAAAGACCACAAAAAAAAAAAAGAAATGATAACTTTAACCTGAAGAGCTTCAGAGTAAGCTGTTGGTATGCCATTGTTGCTATAGTGATATATTTTATTCACACACAAGAAAAGACAGTTCAGGCCTAGATATGGCCTCATCTTTACATAACAGATGTGAGTATCTTTGCTACTGAATTATGCGTCATTGGAAAGTAATTCATGATGCAAAATGTAATGCGTGAGTCTTTGAGCAAATTGACCCTTGACATTTCAGGGTCAAAGTTTGAGAACTGATGTGGTATTTTCAGCCTACCTGTGATTTTGCAGGGTCACAAATGTATTGTCAGAATATTTAAGATCTGTATTTAATTTAAGTTGTATATGCTCAGTCACCTGATGATTGCTCTGTCGTAAATCAAAAGTGATTGCCTTTGCGTTCTAGCTTGTTTTTTCTCTGTGCACGGGATATTTTGTGGACAGATACATTTTTCTCCCAACAACCTACTACAATTTGGAGATTGCGGACATATTATATAATTGAAATTTACATGCATTATTGTGCATATTTTTTATATCATATGTATTTTTAAACTATTTTTGGATGTCTTCAAAGATTTTTTTAAACAGTTTTTTTAGAAAATGGAATTTAGTGGAATTTAATGATGCAAACAGAACCAAAGACAGATAATTTTTTGAGAATGTGAAAATGGGGGAAGATGTTTTTTATTTCAGTAAACCCCCCCCCCCCCCCCCAAAAAAAAAGAAAAGAAAAGAAAAATTACAGTTACCAGATATTGTTGGATACAGTGACATTCTGAAGAGAGGGAGGAGGGAGGGAGGATTGTTTTATTTAATTCAATTGAGCACATTGCCATCTCAGTGCCATTTTGTTTTCAGATGAAAATAAATGGAGTGTATTTTTTTTGTTTGTTTGTTTGTCCAGGCTTTAGGTTAGTTGTTGATGTTTGAACATTGCCCATTTTGAGGACCTGAGTGAATATTCTGTTTCCAAAATAAGATTTGGCACAATTTGAGAGACATAATTATAACTGATTGGTAAGGCAAAATGTCTTATTCTCAGGATCAGATAGCAAATCGTATATCGTCTGAAACTGAGATACTGAGACCAACATGAAGTTTTCACCTTTTCTTGTTCGTTATTTGTTGCATTTACATCGTATCATTTGAGACACAACACATTTTGTATATTATGTGACCTATTATTCTGATGATCGGATTTATTTTATTACTTATGATGTGCTACTCTGATGTTCAAATTATTTATCTTTAATACTAACATAATGTGCAAAATATGAAGAAAATGTATACCGTGTGCATTTGAGTTTGTGAGTGAAAAAGTACTTGCCTGGAGGTTTAAAAGAAATATTTTGTGTGAGATCCAGAATAATTATTATATGATTGTATTATTCTATTTTGCTAGGATCTTGGCCTATTTTGTGCTTCCAATCCATGTGGTGTTGTGAATATTATTATTATATTTCTTACACCGCTGCTTTATTTATCTGTGCTCAGACATTGCCTTGTGCATGAATAATGATTTTACCTCATGTTTCATGGTTCCACAGTTATTGTCGGCTGGGCTTTTGGGTTTAGGGAAATTGAGTTCCCTCATGGTTTGCTTTGTTTTGCGATTTGACAGCCCATCAGCATGATCGCAGTCATATTACGCCCAACATGTAGAATACAGGTATATCAAAAGTTTCTTAGAACATGTTCATGTTGATGATCAAAATTTGTTAATGTATGTCTATTTTGCGGAAGAAACTCAGGATGGTTTGTGGCCTGTTTTTCTTAAAATTAAAAAAGATCCTTTAGAGAGAGACAAAAGTAGAAGGCACAGAATAAAAGATAGATGGAACAGCAGCTAAGAATTGAGGGTAGGAGATGGCAGGGACTATTTAATGTATGCTGAGAATAAGAATAGAGAAACGCCAAAACAAGAATGACATTGTTTTATAGTTTATAGTACATGTGCATATGGTCACTGCTGTAGGATAATGGCTGAAGTCATATTTATGCCAAAATGCAATTGAAGTCTCAGGGCATTCCTGAGCATGAGAGCTATCATCAATAAAATCACATTGTTGTACTAATTCAATAGAATCATGAAGGCCTAACTCATCAGGTGACTCATGCTATAAACAGGTTTTTGTTCAGTATCCCAAAGTGCTTGAAATGACTTATGCCAATCCATGTTTTGTATAGCAGAGACGATATAATATAGCGTAATACATCATTGCCGGATATTTCTATCCACCTAAATATTTTTTTAAATTTAATGTGAAAAACCCCTATAAAAATTGATTTCCTTGTTAAGTGCAGCATTTCTGGAACCTGAGTACTGAAAACTTCTTGAAAAATACATCTTTCATATGTATTACTTCTTAGTTTCCATCAGTGCTGAAACAAGTACAAATTCAGTTTCCTTTCTGTCTTGTTAACTTCGAGAAATCAATTTTGGGCAGACAGAAATTATCAGTGATGATATGGAAAACTGACAGTGGCTAAATATCAGGAAAGAAGGAAACATGGAGCTATATGTATTTAATATCTCTTTCAAGTTTGTGCTGTGACTATTGAATATATCTATCAGTGGGATGTCTGTCGTGTTTCATAGTATAGGCTGAAGGGGGTTACTCAGTTCTTGCAGAATAAGTGTTGTATAAGTGGATGAACTGCGTTGGATGTCATATTTTTTTTTATGTGGGGAAGAATTATATACTAGTGTCAGTGGAAAGGGAAATGAGTGTAATTTACTTGATTTTGGCATAAAAATGACTAAGCTACAACTCTCCTGTGCTAAGATATTCACAGAGTTAACTGTAGCCCTTATGATCAGTGAAATTCTATTTTCTCCACGATGTCTCCACTGGAATGTGATTCATTTCACTTGTTGTGTGATAACTGAGTGTTCACATAACAAAATACAGTGATGAAACTGTCAGATGAGTGTTAAGCATTCACTCTGGACTGCCAGTGGTGAAGAATTTGTACTACTGATTAAGCTTTTACCTCCTCCAGATCTATTATGATGTTTACATTAAGTTTGTGTGTACTGGCACATGAGACTGACCACTTAAAAAATTGAGGATAAGGGTCAAGATGAAGATCTGTAGGCATATGTACATGATATGCAGTGAGCACAAACAATGGAAAGAAAAAAAAATAGAGGTGTTGAATACAATGTCAGAATGAGATTTCAAATTTAAATTCAAGATGGCAGATGATCATGTGTACAGGATGTCTCTGTAACCGAAAACTAAAACCTGTGTGATTGTGTCCTTTTTTTCAGAAAGTTGTCTCATATCTTATAATTAATGACACTTAAAAAAAATCTATTTATGAATTGTTGTTTATATATTAAAACTGTGTAATGTCTTTTTTTTTCTTCTTTCTTGCTGATCTCATATGTGCACAATACTTTACTTGCCATGATATCATCTTCACCTTACTCATAGTTAGAAAGTGTGTCTGAATAACTAGCAAATAAATGCTTTTTTTGACCAAAAAATGTTTGCTTGTTTTTTTGACATCGATAATTTTTGCTTTTACATGTGTGTTTATGATTCATTGTATAATGTAAGTCCTATCTTGTCTCACATTTTCATCCACTGAGCCTTGTAGATAGATGGCAAATAACATTCATGTAGCACCTATCAAGTGGTACAATGGTGAGCAAGGCCACATGGTATTATGACATACATATATTTAAGCCTTGTATTTATTGATCAGTCATAACAGCTGATTACTTTTCGTTCAAAAGTAGTCTATCAAATACATTTAGAGATCAAGACTTAAATCATTAAGAAGCTCAGGCAGAAGTGTCATGTTAAGCCACAATAAGGCTCATGGGCTTTGGGTTCAAAAGGTTAAGCTGTTGTGTCCTTTTCATTATGAAGAAATTTGTTTCTATTTGCAAAATACACTTACATAAAAACTGTCTGTTATTTATAGTGTAGGATTGTGCAGCTGATTTTTACCTTCACTGAGACAGAACAAAACAGAAAAAAAAAACAAGAAAAATCAGTCGCCACACGGAAAAACAAGGCATGAGTGGAGGTGGTACATCATAATTCTTTTTCTCATGCAGCAAAGTTAGCGGTCAGTAGCACTCAAGCAGGGAACAATAAAAAAAGGTCACCTCAGTCATTACTTCAGACAAAGTGTTTAATAATGTCATTTTTGCTTCAAAGCATTCTGAATCTTCATGCACATATAAAAGCAATTCCAGTGTAGCTGATACTGATGAGTGATGTGATTCCAGGATTTTTATAAAATAAAATGAACAATTTCAAGAATCGATTCTAGCACATCACTAATAGATGGGTTAGTATTGAACAGATCTGAGATATGGAAATAAGGGAATTTGAAAAAAAGAAAGTGTAAAGGACGATTCAAAGAAAGCCATCGATATTGCTCAAGTTCTTTTGAAAAATAACCCCCCAAAAATAATGTTCTATGAGAAAATGCAAACAGGCATGCTTTCACTGAAGCCATGAAGTATTAAGAATTTAACCTCATCTCACGTCAAACATCATATCTATAGGCCATTTCTCAGCCCTCTGTGCTGGGCTGAACAACCAATAGTTTTGTATATGACCTATTGCTAAGCAAGGACTGTTGAAATCTATCATGACAATTTTCACCGGATGGTGTCACATTCAATGGACTGTATCTTCGAAGCTACAATGAATTTGTAATTGCTCAATAATTTATCAAACATGGCCTCACTACATTGTGTTTCTTTTTTTCAGTATATTTCTTGTTAAATAAAAAATGATGGTGCAGAATCTGTTTTCCGCTTTCTCAGTCTGATATCACTTTCATACTACAATTTGACAGGAAATCAAGATTTGAAAAACAAAGTCGTTAACCTTAGTGTGTCAGCGCTTTTTCCACTGCTTTAAAAACTCCCATACAACGGAACACTAAAAAGAAATATAGAAACTTATTTGAATAAAGATGCTATATATCCTCATTATCTATGATTTGCCATGAGTTTGACAGGAAAACGTATGTTAGTTAAACATTTTTAAATGCATAGCATGTGCATCAGATCTGCGTTGAAGTAAATTTTACCGAAGAATAAAGAACTTCAGCATGTCCTATAGCATCTGAATGAAAACCCAACTTTCACTTGCTTTCTGTCTTATTTTATTACCCTACTCTTCAATGCCCTAGTTCATGATAGATTTTTTCACTTAATTTGCACTATGATTTTACGATTCAATTGTCTAAAAAAATAGTTTTTGTAACCAATTGCTCTGAAAGTCTGCGTGCTCATAACTAAGTCATTCATATATATGCTATAATCACTACATTGATTAGGGAGAACTGCAAAATGCTTATTTTTCTTACTTGTATCACATGACCTATAGAATTTTCTCTTATTTGGCAATGGGTCATATGTTATTTCCATATTTGCATTGTATTATCTGTCAAGTCTAAAAAGTCACATCTATCCAACCAACGAGACCTTTATCTTCCTCATCCCAATAGCAAACTTTTTATTCTGTTTATACAATAATGACAAGAAAATTATCAAACATATATGATTCCTTTTCAAGTTCCTACAAATCAGTGGAGTATACATAGCATAACTGGTGCATGTGAAATGTCTGATTAGATCTTGGATATATGCATAAACAAAATACATGTACATAACGATGGACTGAAAAATTTGGAGATCTTGTGTGTCATAGACTACAGAATACATTTTGTACATGCCACAGGGATAGGATGGATGACGCAAAAATGCAAAGCCCTGATTAATATGAGCGAGTTGTATTAAAAAAAAAAAAAAAAAAAATCCTGTTGTATGAAGTTCAGAAACCAGGATAAAAACACAATAACATGGGATTTGTTTCACATCAAACTGAATACACAATGTGTCAGCTTTATGTTATTGTAGTTGAGGTAATGCACAACTGCATGGGGAAAAATACAGCCATCAAAATTACACTCAAAATGTAAACGACCTGTCCAGTCTTTATGAAGATTGAGCTTCGCTTTGAAACACAAACATTTCGTGACTTTAATCCTGTCAAGCACAAGCAATGGCTTAAAAAGACCAAATGCTATGACTATGTGTATGTGTGTGTTGGGTGTTTTATGTCACAAAATAATTTTAGAGCATAAATTTCTGATGCAAACCAAAACTCAGTCAGCACAGATAATCCAACAGTAGTGAGAGCAAGTTATGGACATTCAAGCCTGTTTTAGTGTTAGGAAAATACTGTAATTTTCTCTTTTTACAGGCGTTGTGGTGTCTTAGAGCATTAAACTAAAGTGCTTGACTAAATGTAGTACAGTTCTACAACTGGATGTGGGACAGAAGCGTATATTAATCCATTGATGCATACTTATTATGAACATGAACCCCTAAAAACTTAATTTTACCAGCCTGTTAAAATCTGGGGTATACCCATATAAAAATAAAATAAAACATTCAAAAGTGACTATAACTTGTGTCTTTTTGTACTCTCTACTGATGGAATCTGCCATGACTCCCTGTATAAGGTCATAGTCTAGGGCACAGTGGAAGGCAAAAGCAAAAGGCTGATGAGAATACTAAAGCATGAACTGACCAGACTGTCACTGCATTGGTGCAAAAGCAGAAAACTGAGATTAATGGGGATCCTTGACTGTTGTCTCTGGTATGGCACTCCAATGACATTTGTCATTTGAACAATGATGACCATGATGATGACTGATGAAATATAGACTGGCCTATAAATTCTCACAAATACGAGCATAGACAATACTAGGATACAATGCTATGCCTCAGATCCATGACATTAACAAATAAGATGATTATAAACTACATGTATTGTAAATCACAATCGATTCCATAAAAATCTTATGTGGATCCCTCAGGTGAATGACCATCTCTAAAATCTAAAGATGGAAATAGGTATAACATGTATACTGTTTATTAATTAAATAATGTCTATAATAGTATATCTACAATGGTCATAGTAAAAATGAAAGAGTGTGACCATCATCAAATCTAAATCAGGATTATTCATTAGGCCATATATATTTCAATTTCATTGAAAGATTCTATGAGCTAAATCAAGAGAAGGAGCACTGTAGAACTCTATACTATAGTAAATAATTATTTATACAAGTTTTCAACATTCCTGTCAGTGATATTCCTCTCAGTTCAGGAAACTTCACACAAGTTTTGATGCTGACATGTCCCATTAAGGAAAAATTACTAAACAAAAACTCAATTCCTTTTCTCCACCAGGGGAACTTTTTCTCACTTATCACTGTTTTAGACAAAAGTTCTTAAGAATTATAAGCCATTATTTGCTTTCTCAAAGCCGTAAAGAGACATAAATTCTCATGCACAACAGACAAAAGTGAAGAGAGCTGGTATGGCAATCATTTTAGTGGTTACCCAAGCAGCCTTGTGTGAGGTCAAAGGATCAGGCAAGCAAGCAATCAAAGCAAATTTCAAAGTGATAACACTATTAAATTTATCTAACTACTCAAAAAGTTTCAACACACGCTCTTGTAGATTTTGATTCAATGATGTTGACAGTGTAAACTTTACAAAGTGGCCAACAAAGCAAAGTACATTGTATATTGCTACTTGTCTGATAAAACTTCAAAACTTCTACGAACTGAAATTTTCAGGAGAGACAAAAAACTGCTTCCGTCTTGTATCTTGCTAAAGTAATTGTTCAACTTTGTTGTTTCATTGGCATATGTATTGCTTTATGTGCTACAGACTGGGCCAGAAAAATGAAAGGGCTATAATTTCATACATGCTCAGAAATTAGGATAACTCCTACGACAAACTTCTTCAAACCATGAACAAAGAAAATAGATTTCAATTTTGGATTTCCTTCTGCCTCTTTTGCAATTTTTCTCTGGCTTGCAATCATTAGTGTCAACTATTTCTCCTCAGTATAATCACTCTTTAGTCTGAACTTCAGTCTGTCGAAGTTTTCAAAGACAGCATCTGGCATTGTTTGGTGGGAAAAGAAAAACCAAAGAGAAACATATTGTATGGTTTAAAGCCATGCCCATTCTGTGGGAAATTTTGCTGTATTCAGAACTAACTGAGAGAATTACAAAAATTCATTTCTGCCATTAGTGCCCAAGCCTAAGCACAAATAAAATAAACTCATTTTTTTGTTTCAGTGACCATAGTAACAAAACATTCAGGTTATTAGTATCCAATAATGCCTCTAACTTTCAAATACAGAAGAAAGCAGTAAACATTCAATGCTCAAATCCAAATACTTCTCTTGGTAAAAAAATGAAAAAAAAAAATAATGATAAAATTATGCATGTTGTAATATTAAATAGAAGAATACAGCAGAAGTAAAGTAATATATAAATCAATGTTACAAAACCTTGACTTGGTATATGTATCATGTTATAAAAGATCAACTTCGAACATCTTTTTTAAGTACTGCACTGATTCATTAACATAATTTATTGACCGCAGTAAATAATGCCTCTTTATACAGTACCAGTATAAATTAGATTGTCCATACCAAAAGTTTATTGTAGAGATAACGGCAAAAATAAACAATATTATCTGACAATGTTTAATAACTTGAAGATTTCTGAGGCCACTAATTTTTTCCCATCCATATCATGCTGTTATTCACTATATCTAAGATCATGGGTACAGATTCCACAATTGCTTAAATCCTTTTTTTTCTCTTAAGGTTTTGAGTTATGATGCTAGGAATAACCACTACTACACAACTAATTTATTACCATTATTTTGTTTTGCTACTTTAATACTACTTTTTAAGACCAAACCTACTTCTGCCTAAATCTTAGTTTTGATTTTGCACAAAATGGTGTTTGTCCTCTCAGAACAACCAAAACTGACTTGGGCCTTTGTGGAATGACCATGACAAAATCTTACATTCCCATCCTCCAAAATCCCTACAACTTCCTAATATGGCATGCAGCATCACATTATGACACCCTAAATGTTTAAGACGGATCTCAATACGTTAGAACACTTTGATCTCTAACTTCAAAAATGACACATAGCTGAACTTAGCCTGTGCCTGTCAGATACAATGATGACTCAAAAACTGTTCAAGCAGAAACAATCCTTGTTTTGTAATGCTACACAAGCTGGTCTGCATTTTGTCTATTTGGGGACCCTGGCATGCAATTAAAGATACCGTCACTGGCATCAGTCAGACTTACGACAAAACACACCTGACGTCTCAAAGCATTTCTCAGCATATGAACTACCAGATAATGCCATTTTATAACAAAGAATAATATAATTGATTTAATAGAATCATAACAGCATAACTTATGAAAAGATTTGTGCTATAATTTTTTTTTTCAATATGTCAGAAGTGCTGAAAACAGCTTAGGCCATTATTGCAGTGAATGGCAAAAAAAATTAAATTGTTCTTACTTTAAAATATACTATATAATTTATTGATTCAAGCCTGCTTTGAAAGACATTAACTCAATATTTTATATGCAAAATTTTAAGTAAATGCCTTATCATTAGCATCAGATGAAAGCTCATCTTATGATGCAAATGTTAGGCTCAGTATTTGACACAGATGAGCCTTCACATATTTCCATTTCATAATAGAATAAAGCATATGGCAGCTTATTATGTGTTGGCTTGGCATAAAAACTGAAAAAAAACATGAACTTATTCACAACAGTCTATAGCTATTTTATTATGAACAAATCCATTAGTGAAACACCCATTTGTAAAGAGAGAAAGATAAACATTCAAATTTATGCCCATTGTTGATTAACATATGTATGTGCAAATGTGTAATTAGAAAATCCAAATGACTTCAAACATGTGGCATGTGGCTGAGACAGGATGGGACTCCCTATTAAGGGGAAACATGAAAACATAATAAATAACAGGATGGGGGTCCCTATTAAGTTTCCAAAAACATAATAAATAACTCAAATGTAATGAGGAGCTAAACAAGTACCATACATAATTTAAAAAAAAAAAAAAAAGCAAAGAATCCTTACATTTATATAAAATGTACAAAAATGGATTTTTAAAAAATACTAAAAATACCACAACAATTATAATTTTTTAGTCATCCTGGGAAGGAGATATCACTGCAAAGACTGATCACTCACAGATAGAGAGTACCACAGACATAAACAAAAAGCAACGTACTTTTTTCCTTTACTTTTTCTGTCTTGTCAAATCATGGCTAATATAAATGTCCACATCTTGTGTCAAATCATTTTGTACATAAAATATCATTTTACATAAATATTGAATTTCAAAAGAATTTCAAAAATAACCAAGCCAATACAGTGAAATAAAAAAAAAAACAATATGGAGAATGAATAAAGTGACATTGCTGAAAATAATTAGAATGCCACATTTTTTAACCTGCTTGCCTTTTCATATCTTTTGAAAGAATATCATTATCGTCTAAACCATTGTCAAAATCCCTTCTCATTTTCTTGGAAATGAGATGACAGTTTGCCTCAAGCTTGTTCATAGAAGAGACTAATCGAAACTCTAGTTCAAGGATATTAGCCCTATTCCCACAGATTAAAAGCATGAAACACAATAACTCCATTTTGTGGTAAAAGGAATATTGGCAAAACTTCTATGTTAATATCAAGATGAACATGATCTTTAAATAATAAAGCACATCTCTGTCAGCATATGCAGTCCATATTCCATGGTCTCTTTTTTAGGATCTGTACTTGTGGCCTATGAAAAGACCCAGTGCCACGACGCCACATGCCACCAGCGCACCTGTCGCCACCTTGGTCATCAGACGCTTTTTCACGGCTTCTACGGTTCGCTCCATGCATTCCACTGCCACTCTCTGCACACTGGGTCTTTGTTGTGCTTTGTTCCAGTATTCCACCATGGCTGGACGTTTCTGCTTATCCAGGTATCTGTCAGATTGGACAAGGAGATGATAATGATTTGGCAGAAAACAAAACTGGTGGATTTTTTTTTTAAAAGTCTTTTTACTGACAAAAAAACCCATAAAATTTAATTTGCACCAAACTGACAAAAGATGCCTTGCCATTTGATAAGGAACAATGAATGACTAACATATAATAAAACAAATACAAAATTAATCTACATCATAAAATCAATTAACTTATTAAATGATAATCTGACAAAATAAAACAAAACAGTTGAATTCTACAGACACAAAGAAACAAGACACAATTTAACAAGCATGAAACAGATAAAAGATGTCCTCTAAATTGACCAAAAAAAAAAAAAAATACACAAGAGAGCAACACAAAAATGATATACAATATAAAATTAATTTTACTTCATAAATGAGATGCGACATGATGAAACCAGCCACTGGTCAAATTTTGAACATACAAAATTATTGGTATTACACTGAAGCTTATTCATTTTCTTTTCCTTTTTTTACTGGTGGAAAAATCTTTATTCTCACTTGATCAGAAGTCAAGATGTTGGCCATTAAAGATGATGGAGGACATTGCTACAGTTGAATTTATGAGAAAATGGCCGATCAATTTTATTAATCCTTGCTAATCTTTGTTTAGATCATGGCAATAAGTTACAACTTTTAGATTTTTACTTAATCCATTTCAGCAAATTTAACCCTGAAAGACATTTTTAAATAGACATAGAAATAAATATGCAGAACACAAATTCACTCACTGTTGAACAAATTGCCTCGGTTTGACAAGCACCTGATTTCATTGTGTTGTATCTCAAATATAATAATTCAACTGTTATTCTTCAGTTTCATTTTCTGGTTTTCATCTAGTTGATCCTTGAAAGGCCAGTGATAAATACAACACACTCAACAACCAGACATGAAACAGCAGAGTCCAAAATGTTCAGCTGCAAGTTTCACAATGACATCCTCAGTATGTTCTCAAAGTGTTTTTTTTTGTGGACAGAGCATTCACAAAACTTCATCATATACATTCATTAAAGAGTAGATTATTAATAACTCGCTACAAAATTTGAAATGAAGAAAATGGCAAAACTCCAAGAAAACTATTTGCACCATCAATAACAAATAGAATTAAGAATGCAATTACAATTTAATCAATTTAACAGATAGTCACATATACTTGTCATACTCAATTAGATAAGATTGTTAAGCATAGCTAAACTAAGATAAATAAACTTTGTTTGTCCTCAAATAAAAATTTCCCATCACAGCTCATGAAACACAGGATACAGGCATTATGCATTTACACTCACATGCATATATATAGAGAGAGACAGAAATATCACGCACAGCATCAGAACAAGGCGGACTCGACAAGAACTGCTTGGAATGATAAAAATTACCTGTCGAGCAAGCCAATAATGCGTAGCCTTCCCAACAAGACACACAAAGTAATGTCAGCAGCAGTGAAGGTTGGACCACAAAGCCAGTGCTCAGCGACATAATCTGTGGATAAAAGTTACTGTATCTGAGTATTTCATCATTTCACTTTATCCAAAGACTTGCCTTGTAAGACACTGGTTGACTGCCAGTAATATAAATTAACCTACTTTTGAACAAAACATGCAATAATTACATAAATGAGCATGCACTGAAATCAGTGGGCAAGCTACTTTTTATACTGCATAGTTCATGAACAAATAAAAGCTGCCACCCTGAAAACCTCAGATATTTCTATTTTAAAACAAAAAGAAGCCTGATTGTCAATGATTGAGAAAAATAAATTATTAAAGTGCTATTTTTGCATCTTCTCAGCCACACACATGGCTATAAATAATCTTATTGATGACCTGAGCTCCTTGGTTGATGTTTTGGAAGTTCAAAATAACAACCTATCTAAATACATGTATATTGTACATAGAGTCAAACTATTGATTCAGATTCCTGCTTTTCCACACGGTACCCATCATTCTTGAATAGTAAGTTGAAAAATTTGGATGGATTTGTTTCAAATGAAGAGAACTGAAAAGATGGACGGTAACTGAACGATTAGAATTTGTGCTAGCATGTAATTGTAAGACATCAGTGCTCATAATTTCACAATGTTTAAAGCTTTATATTTTATAGACCTAGGAGGTTGAAAGACGTATATAGAACGTAGTGTATAGAAGCTTCAATGTGAAGGTTGAAAGATGTATATAGAATGTAATGGATAGAAGCTTCAAATTCTCTGAATCTCTTTGCTTGCTCACGTATGTCAGAGCGTCTGCATCCTTGAATGTGTGTGAAATGAGTCAGTGTATAACAGGACAGATGCAAAATTTTTCTTTCTTTTATTGAAGAAATTGGGAAAATATTTTGCCACACCTCAGTCAGAGTGATCACGCACAACAATAATAGCAACAGATAATACATCATGTGTAATCTAAAAATGAAACTAAGCAAAAAATATAATTCTTGTGATATATACTTATACTCTAGACATTGTGAAGTTATGAGTACTAAAGTCTTACATGCTCTAGCACAAATTCTAATCTTTCAATTATTGTCCATCTATTCCGTTCTCTTCATTTGAAGCTGCATTTTTGATACATGGTTAGAAAACGCTGCATGCTGAATGCTCCGAATATGCTGAATGGTTTATAGAACAAAGTGATTTTAGAGCATAGATTTCTAAGGCAGAGCAAATATTCAGTAGTAATCTCAAACTATATCAAAGCAGATTTAGGCTTGTAAAAATTCTTTTGTCCTATCACAGTGCCATCATCTTGTTCTAAAAGTTGCTCCAGGGCATTCACGATTATACATTAAACAAAATTTACAATGACTTCATCTTTGTTTGACACAGTGAAATGAGAGAGAGATAGAGGCAGACAGAGAGAGAGAGAGATGGATAATATCCTGAATGAACAAGCCTGAAGCTGAATGATGCCCTGAGAGAGTCAGAAATAAGAAAGGAATGGACAGAGTGAGGTCATCTGTTACACTTCACTTTCAGAGTCAGAGATAGGTAACAACACTGTTGTTTATGTCTCTTTAGTGAACAACATGATACAGGCACATGCTTTGACAGTTCTCACCACTGCGACTTGCCATTAGCTGAGCCTCAATTGCATCAAAGACTCCTTCTAAAACTTCTTTAAGGGCCACAATGTCAGCCTTTTCAAACTGTGTCATCATGTGGCGTCTCAGCTTTATCTTTGCATCATAAGCATCTCTGAGATCTGGGTACTTCTCCTTCCAATCTTCCAACCTATCCAACGTCTTGTTCATATTTGTCATGTAGCCTGACAACCAAAATAAGTGTCAAAATGCAAAGAAACTACATTTGGTTTTTAGCCACTGCTTGCAAAATATGAACTATCTCTAAGGAACAAATGTGACCAAAATTTTACACGTCATTTTTTTTTTTGTTTCAAAATTTATTACAGGATGTGTTTATTTAATTTCATTAAAATGACAGTAATGGGCTATCTTTTCCATCATCTAGATATTAAAAGCAAAATGTCATCAAAGATCAAGATAACTCTTCCTTTCAATCTCTATAAAGGAATTCTGCAAAATATTACTTCTAATGTCTTCCTCTATCTAGTGTTTTCTAGTATTTCCAAAGTACGAAGCAAATATCATCATTTTTATGATAATTTATGTGCAGAAATAATGATGAGCAATTGAGTCTGGATGTTTATTTTTTAACATTCATTTATCAGAATAACATGTCTTCATATAGTGAAACCACATGCAAAATGATAGTCCAGTCCAGTCCACTCAAACCGAACTCTGATAATACGAATTTCTGATAAATCACATAAAAGCGAAACAATAGATTTTTTATTCTCTTTGCGCCTATTAAATGCCTCTCGCATAAATCGAAGCCATCGCCGTGCGTTTCCTTTAAATCGAACTGGTCAGCGCTGCCACAAAGGTAAAAATCGGCTATTGTCATCTCCATGTGGTTTCCACCAACGCGGATGCTGGCAGTTGAAAACAGAAGAGACATCGCCGCAGATGGGGCGAGAGGGGTTAGACAATATATTGTGTCGCGTGTGCAGCGTAAGTAGGCCATGTCTTCATGGGGGAGGGGGAGGGGGGATAAACAGTGCATCAGGGCCAGCCGGCAATCGATTGATAATCAAGCATCCTAGTGGAACCTATAGTACAGGTATATGCGTAAATGCACTATTACACGTATTAGATCTACATGTATTTTGAAGTGTATAGGTTACGCTATAATAGAGCGCTGCATGGATGTTATGATGTTGGTTCTCGTGCCTGGACAGGATAGGCCAGATTCTACATCGTGCTAGTTTTTTTTTTGCGCTTGTGTTGACTCGCATGTATCCTCACAGACAATGTGATGGCTTCCTTTAGCTGTTTTCAGAGTTAAAACTATTTCAAGGGTAAAACTTACTCAGCTGCCCTTTTTAGGACTAAAGCATTAACAGTCC
>JBCEWB010737628.1:0-10083 GCA_039654565.1 Peronia peronii | reverse complement strand
TTCTTTCTTTCTTTCTTTCTTTACTTATTATTCATTTATTTATTTCTATTTATTTATTCATTTATTTGTATTTTGTTCATTTATTTATTCATTTACTAATTTATCTATTTTTCTATCAACATTGTTATTTATCTATTTATTTATTTGTGACAATGTTAGCTGAGGATGAGAACAGTATCTATGGTATACCGAAGGAGCTGAAGGTGATTATTTTTATTAGTAAAGACATATTATTTTAATCTTTTCCATCGAATCGGCATGTTCAAATTAAAAGACAACAATGAAAAAACATGACTTTTTCAAAAGGCTGCCATAGCAACGCCGCCATCTTGGATTTTGGCCTCTCTAAAATAGCTAATGTCAAAATCTCTTGAGTCCGCCAAATTTTAACAAAACTTAATGAAACCATTTGAATATATTGTTTGACATAGTACCTAAAAAGTTACATGTTTTCAGCTCTTTGTATGCAAGAGAAAATTTTCTTTAAAAATTTTGAAAATGCCATGTAGCGAAATTTCAAATTTCGCCGTTTTTTCGTACTAAAACCCTCTTTTTCTCTAAAACTTACCAAGAGAATGGGACGCACAAATTTGATTAAAATCGTTTCAAAAATTCGAAAAATAGTTAGCAAAAACTGATGAAAAAAACAAAAACAAAGCAAAACAAAAACAAACAAAAAACAACCCCCCTCCCCCGAAAAAAAACCCCGGGTTGTGAGAAAAACGCGTTTAAAGTTGACATTCGTCTTTTAGCCTCAAAACAGCCCCCTCCCCTTTTTTTTGTTTTTTACATACTAGCCCTCTCTCCATGATTTCTGTGTCTTTTATTGCCTTTTCGTAGCCTCTGGGTATATTTTTTCTCAAATTTTGTTCCCTACCCCCCATCATTATAAGGGCTTCCGGGTTCTCGAAGGCCTATATGTGATCCCCATATCTTTTTCTGCCCAAACCAAGAGATTCTTGACCGTTGCTATGGCATGTAAATCCACAACTGAACTCGGAAACAGCAGAAAGAAAGGAAAGTTTTACTATTTATAGGACGTGGAAGTTCATTTTAGAGCTCCTGGTGAAAGCTTTCACTGATAATCTGCGTGATCAGCAGTTTCTGGCACTCCGAGTGGTCATCCAGTGTCCATTCTTGACACTGAGGCTCATTATATCGCTAGAAGAGGTCATAATCAAGTGTTTTATGCACTCTTTGCCTCTATATAATCAAATGGTGATGATCTACGGCTGCATGTAGCAGCCAGAGGGAGCCAAATCCTTGGTTGACAGAAGGCCGGGACATCCGTCGAATGACTCATGGGTCAAACAAGTTAGAATGGACATATTCACTTTGTGATACCATTTTTATACTCAGAAAAGGCCGACCTTTTAAGAGAAAACACAAACCCCAAATCGCATTTTTTTTTTTAGCAAAATTTCAGGACTAGCCCCCCCCCCCCCCTCCACCTCCCCCTCCGTTCTTTAAAGTTCTTGACTTATAATACAACTGACAGGAACACGTGCTAAAACTTTCCCATTCCAGGCAGTTAGTATTGCTCTCCTTTAAATCCTGTTCAATGCTCCGTGGCTTCAAGGACGAACCTGCTGTAACACAGAGCAATCATTTCAAATTGTTCTTGGTCTCTAAACCAGCACCAAAAGTGATAGAGATTCATTGACTTACGATTTTTTGTTTTGGATACGACGATCCGATGTTGAAAGATATTTGACTGCAATATTGAATATCAGCATATTAATTGCTCACCTATTGTCTTATGTTTATTATGTGTATTTCATTATTTATTTATCTTAAGTTTTATTGTTTGTTTAACAATATGGCAAAATGAATTATGCCTCGATAATTCCTATCTTGGATTACTTTGTCTCTAATCAGCAAGTTTCCATATATTTAGCGGTAAATCAAATTTTTAATTTGGAATATTCATAATCATTGCGTTGTGCAAATTTATGTTTTGTTTTATTCACATCTTTCTGTAGGTTCACAATGAGTCCCTGGGCAGTCCTAGCTTGGGCAGTGTCTACTCTCGCATGCATTCTTTGACTTACGACCCTTGGCCTTTCAACGTCAGCAACCCTCACCCTAGCGGCCACCCGACCATCAAGACAGAGGTCCCTACACCGCCGGCTGTCAACGGCGCCTCCTCCTGGTGGGATGTGCACACCGGCGCCGGGTCGTGGCTGACAGACGCTGCTACCAGCTCGGCCGCTGCTGGCGCCGCTGCTCTCCGCTCACAGATCTCCCCGTCTTACCCGTCCTCTGACTTCAGTTTCAGCCACGCTCTGGGATCTAACGCTGCCACCAATGCGCTCCTCTCTTCGGGACAGCACCTGCTCCAGGACACATATAGCACCTACAAGTCTATGCTGTCCTCACAGTCAGAGTTGGGCGCCGCCGCTTCTATGTCCCCCTTTCTGGCGGCCACGCGATCGGGAATCTCTGGTCTGCCCAGTGCCAGGACACAGCGCCGCTATACCGGCCGCTCCAACTGCGACTGCCCAAACTGCCAAGAAGCCGACCGACTGGGTCCTGCAGGGGAACACTTGAGGAAAAGAAACATTCACAGTTGTCATATTCCCGGCTGTGGAAAAGTCTACAACAAAACATCTCATTTGAAAGCACATTTACGCTGGCATACGGGTGAGAGACCTTTCGTTTGTAACTGGTTGTTCTGCGGGAAGAGGTTCACGCGTTCCGACGAACTGCAGCGGCATTTGCGCACCCACAGCGGGGAGAAGCGTTTCGCCTGTCCAGTGTGTAACAAAAGGTTTATGCGCAGTGACCACCTCAGCAAACACGTCAAGACCCACAACGAGGGCGGCGGTGACGGAAGCGGAAGTGAGTCAGAGAATGCCTCAGGGGAGGGAGGTATGTCACGTGACGCCATGTCCCCTCACGACTCACACGTACATGGGATGTCTGTGCCTACACCTCACCCGGCCGACGTCAAGCCGCTGCAATAGTGTGAAATTCCTAGCTTTCTGCATAGCCCAACTATCTTGGCCATTCCCATCCCTCAACAAGCCAGTCATCATGCCAAGTTTTTGCTACGATCAGCTAATGGACTTGTGTGATTATGTGTTGTTAGGTGTGTTTACCTGATACCCTGCCACGTTTTTTTTTCTTTTATAAATTGGCCACACATTCTCATGTATATTGATCACTCGCTTTTTTCTGTCTTGTTCTCTCTAAGAATCGCCTCCTCCCTCACATAAACTTATAGCCAAACAAAAAGCCAGAGCTCTTGGCTTCAGTCATAACCTAAACAACATAAGGAAATGGTGCAGAACATGTTCACGCATAGAAGACAAGCTGTTTCCTTTTGAGCCCCCCCCCCCACCCCCCGAGATTCTATTCTTCCCGCAAATAAAAACAAAATAAAATAAATAAATTAAATTAAAATAAAATAATTGGATGTTTCAAAGAGCAAGCTTGGACTGGGAATCACAAACAAACATGCTGAGTGAGCCACAAAAGTTGGTGTTACACAAAAAGTAAGCCTGAATAGCTCGGTCTTTTGGTATATCCCACGAATCATCTCCTCAGAGACATTATGAGCTTATGACTAGGAGCATTTCCCCCCCCCCCCCAACCTCCCCCACCACTTTTTTTTCTGTAGATTCTTTAGTCTTTGTGACGTTTCTCAAGTAAACAGGAATGACAGCAATAAAAATCGCAACAAATTTGTAAGTCGGTAACAACAACAAGACAATCAACAATGTAAACAACCAACAAAATGTATTGAGTCCGCCACGGTTGACACCAACAAAAAGCAAAGCAAATGAGCGAGACAGTGACAATGGCTGTCAAGTGAATGTTATACCGTCTGTGTGTACACATGCATGGTGCAATGTAGGACCTACGGCAAAGCTGAACACTATCAAAATGGCGGTTCAGCAGAGACATGAGAGCAACTAATGTGACTTAGACCATCTCGTTGGTGTTGAAACCCAGTTTGCTGTTTATTTATAAGGTGGAAACTGAAAAAACGAAATGAGTCATCCCATTGCGCACTATACTATATATATATATACTACCTTGGCTACTGAAAATCTCTTGTGACCTAATATATGTTTTCAGAAACACAGTCCGTAATAAAAGGTCAGATTTCATATAGAAATCAGGAAACTTGGGACAATTTATTACATTATTTCCAGTCTCACGGAATGAATTTTTTATTGTAAATTGTCATAAACAGCAGCAATGTTGCCATCTTATGATTCGACAGGCGTTCTACGGCATTGAATAAGACCAATCAAATGCCCAGGGATCTCTCTCTGATATGATTTTCTGTATGATTTGCGTTGTTCTGTTTCTGCAATAATATCAACTGAAAGGCCATAGAGCCCACTGAATCTTATCTCCAAATCTTCCTTCCTGCAAACAATGAGCCTTTCACATTACTACAAATCACAATATCTACTGCTCAACAGCACGACTTACTATGAAATGTGAACTATCTTCAACATCAGGAACTTTTCCCCAATGTCATCTGTTAGTGGATGTTATCTGAACTCCTCTGAGGCCGACAATTCCCCTCATGGAACGTAACTATTAGAACTTCATCCTCAACACCAGGCTGCAGTGAAACATAGAGACAAACAGATGGGTCTAGGAAACTGTGTCGTCTTGTTGGTTTTCGGGAAATGATATGAAAGAAATGTGACAGAATAGATCAATCAAGTATTGCTGAGCTTGCATTTTCAGTGTCTCAGTTAATCTTATCAATTGACACTCGACAGGAGTAAAGTCGGTTACAGATGTTCAGTCTCAGTTCTGAATATTTGGCAGGTCAACATTTCTACAATGTTTCATGAATTTGGTACCTGTCGTCACTATGCGCTTTTCAACAACATTGGAACGTTTATAATGTGTTAAGTATCATTGGATGATTCAGGAATCAAATCATTCTCGCCTAAACCAATGCCTGGATTGGCGTGTTTTCACAATGAGACTAGAAGTAATCTTAAAATTTGCATTCAATTTTTTTTCGCTTATTTTTCCACGTTGACGCTTTGAAGAACTAATCTCCCTGGAGTTCTCACATTCATTCATCGGCTGACAGTTCCCTGGCTATCACACATTAGATGGGCTACGATTTATCTTGAAAAAATGTATGCAGAGACAGCTATCAGATCAGTTTATGGGGTGTCTGCGGGAGATTTGAGTTGTGAATCATACAAGTAAAAAATGCCAATACTTATCCGGAACATTCTGACTGCTTAAATCAAATGTGTAATACATAGAAGAGTTCGGTGAAACAAACAGTTGCACCACTAATTGGTAATCACCACGTCATCATTGTAAGCTTTGAGGGATGTAGACAGGCATGGCATATTTGATCTTTTTTAAGGAAAGAAGCTGTGGTGTACTTTATTCCATGACATCCTTGTGAACCGTTTTATGTCACGTTGATCTGTCGTTATTGCTATATGTATTATCGCAATCAATACTGATAACGCTGAGGGTATTATCAAACTGTAATATTATTGTTGTTATTGATTTATGATTACTGCTACAGTGGCGTCAATGTTTGTTATTGTTGTTAGAAACTTTGTTATTTGATCCACATGCATTCTTACCAATGTCCTTGTCCTAGCCACTTGCCCTGTACAAATATACGGCTTATGATCACCACTATTTCACATGTTTATGACATACGTGTTCCTGTAAATAATGACTAACGCTTGTTCGGCATCTAGATCTATCTTCTTATAATGTCGAAATGATCTATGCGGCATTTAATGAACTAGTTCTGAATATGAATATGGCCAAAGGCTTGGTCAAGTGGGGGTGAAGTCAAACTGTAGACAATGGCGCTATATATTCATTAAAATACATTGAATGTTGCTCCATCTTTTTTTCCCCTGTGTTTTTTTGTACGGGGTGACCTAAAAGTCACCGGACATTGAATGACGATGAAGAAATTAACTTAATGAACGTATTTTATTTCCTATTATAATAATTTAAGAAATCTATCAACAACATGTTTAAACTATAAACTCAACTTAGTAAACAATAAATATAAATGCAATTTATTAACAACGACAATGGTCCAAAAACACAAAAAATCAGACTAGCCCAAAGAATACCTGCCATTAGTGTACTGAGGCTTTTCGGCCACCTTGTAGTTACAATATTAAACTGAAAGTGTACAAGTGTGAACTATTCACAACGCTATAATTATGTTCCTCAATGTAAAAAGACGTCGAGTACTTCTACAATGTGACAATATTCACTGTGCTGCCAAGACAGGTAGCGTTTAATATCATCACATGAATGCCGGGAGTTTAGAACGAGTCCATCCAGCGTTTTGTCCCCAACCCATGGGGTGAGAGAGATCTCGGACTGATCGCTGGTTTGGGTTATGCCATCATTATCCTTGTAGTTGTCGTTACCGTTCACATCATCATGTGTTGTCGTTATCGGTAATGAAAGTCAGACAGGTACTAAATGCAGCTGTTCTTAATCTAGTTAATGTCTTTGATCTTCACAATACATGCTTTATCTTGTTTGTTTCTGTTTTTAAGAAAATTACCTTTGAGTGGTATGCAGATGTGGTCACCGTGGCTGTGTAGTTAGGCCTCTACTACTCGGCGAAAAACTCACGCTGTGAACGTTGTGGGTTCGAGTATTGGATCCTGTCATCGGGAGATGGGAAGGATTTGAATAGAAGAACCTGCATTTTTGTTCAATGACTCAACGGTTCCCTGGCTCCTTGGGTAGGGAAGCCCGATGTCTAGCCTTTCCGGATAAGGGCGAATATATGTCGGAGGTCCCTTGTGTATGTTACGCTCGTTAATGAATCCTTGACAGTTAAAAAGTTGATGAAGAGTATTCCAGGCAAAATTTCCAAATTTCTACCCACAAACATTCTTCTCACTATAAGGAGGGTGGCATTTAAAACGAGATAATCCTACCTTCTTATGACTGGATGGCTACCTTTAAAACTGAATGGTTACATACATAAAAACACTATTTAAAAAATGAAAAAAATAAATAACATAGTGATCCATTTCATTGTCACGGTAGATAGATCTACATCAATAAATAATTAAATAAAAAAATTATTTTAAAAAATGAGATCGTTAGAATGTAACTTTCCTGTTTACACCGTCTGTCCGTAATACCTGAGAATATGGACTAGACAGGCTGTACGAATTACTTCTTCTGTTCATGTAAAAATTGGCAGTATCCATACGTCTGCCAAGCACAGAAGCTGGCATGATGAAGTGAGTTCTGTGATGGTATTAGTTCAAAACAGCTGCAATTTTTTTCATGTAAAACTCAGCTAATGCTGTAGAATAAATTTTCACTTCAGCAGTGATTTTGTAACAGATTGATGCTTTCTTTTTTCAGACTTCACTACTGGATTGATCCTTTCATGAAAACACGGATATATCTCCATTCATTGCTCCGACGAAAAAAAAAAAAAAACCAATTGTTGAGAGTTCCATTATCAATTCTGTATGATACTGACAAAAATAAACAAATAAACAAATAAACAAACAAACAAACAAACAAATAAATACATAAATACATAAATACATAAATACATAATTAAATAGATACATTGTTTTAGGTTTTGCTCCTGGCAGTAAAAGGATTAAATAATTGTATTAGATCTCTTCTATTACTGTAGTCCACTTTCTGAAATTGTTAAGGATGATGGGAGAGGAAACTGTTAATATCAACAAGATGACAAATTTCTCTTCCACCCTGATTTTTCTTTTCTTTTTACTTTTTTTCTTTTGTTATCAGTATTTTTTTTTTTTTTTTTGGTAAGATGTGTCAACCATTTCTGCAGAGCATAAAAAAAAAAAAGTGAGCAATATAAAAGCTGTGAAAGGATGGGCAGCCATAATAACAAATATTACAAACAATGCCATACCCTCCCAGATAACCACCCCCAGGAGGTTGAAAGGTGTATTAGTACCATAGGCATAAATAATGGCAATAGTGCTCAAACGAAGTAAAACAAACAAACGAATAAAGAAATATAAGAAACAATTTGCATTCTATAGGAAACGGCTTCCTGAAATTTTATTTTCACTGTATCAGTCACACAGTTTGTTCAATAAAATAATAATAATAATAATAGAGAGTATTTATATAGCGCTTTATCCCCGTACAGTATAGTACAGTACAGGCTCTAAGCGCTTTACAATCTATTATTACCCCGACAGACCCAAAGAAGACACTCATGAACGTTCTCAGCTTTCTGGGAAGCATACAAGGCGGCTGCCTGTTAGGCGCTCAAATCCTTATCAGTTTAACAAAAATAACAGATTATTTTTCCAAGGGAAACAAAAGAGGGGAAACAGTGATGGAATCTTTTCGTTATTAATCTTTATTTTATAGACAGTCCCAATTTGGTGAGAAGAATTTTTTGTGGATAGAAATTTGGAAATTTTGCTCAGATACTATTCATCAGGTTTTTAACTGCCAAGGATGCTTTACTGTGCATAATGTATACACGAGACCTCCCAAATATATTCGCTTTGATCCGAGAGAGCTAGGCGTCGGGCTTCCTTGCCCAAGAACACAGGCACCGTTGAGTCATTGACATGAAATGCAGGGTCTAAGCTTTTCCGCTTCTTGGTAGGATTCGAACCTGCGACTTAAGTTTTCGCCCCGAACAGATGCATAAACCTTTCTCATGGAAGTATTCTGAACGAGTATCTTGTCAGCTGATAAAGTAATGACTAAAGAAAATAGCTAAATTCACTGAACGGTGGGTCTGTGGCCAGACAGGCACATTAGATCCCAAACTATGAATAAACCAAAGGTAGTCGAGTTAGGCTTACTCGACTGTTATTGGTATGCCAATGCGGTGTGTTTTCCCTAGTGCTGTTAGTTTTGCTTTCCTTGCTTGTTCCGGTCTGATCGGGTGTTTTAAACTTACCATTCTCTATAACCTAGGTGGAAATCAATAAGATGAATTATTTATTTTTATTTTGACAACATATTTTTTTTTTTCGTTTTACCGCGTTTATTTATTTATTTATTTATTTCTTCATTTATTTATTTATAAATTTATCAGTTCATTCATTTATTCTTTCTTCCTTTCTTTATTACTCATTTATTTATTCATTTATTACTCATTTATTTATTATACAGAATTATATTTATCTTTTGGTGATTTATTTAGTTGTTAATGTATTCACTTGTTTATTTATTCATGCTTTCAATTATTCATCTTTTACAAATTACGTTATTTGCATTCAAGAAGAGCCTCTGATTTATTCCATTCTTTTAATACTCCCCAATTAAATCTCAACGTTTTTCACCACAAACCTTGTTTCATTTTCCTGATCGTATTCTCATGTTACTGATAATTTTAAAAATTATTGTCGGGCTTGTTAATTTTAATTTTGATCGCTGAAGAATTTCCATAATGATGTTGAATACCATTACATAATTGCTAGCCTATGTTTCCTTTTTGTTTTTTTTGTTATTTTGTTTTTGTTTATTTTCTCACACAAAAATCATTGTCATTTCTGAAATGTTTCTCTGTGTTATCTTGCGCACCTTGTATCATGGCTATATTACAATCACCCCTGGTTAGACTATTACATGTTACCTGAAATATACAAAAAATACCAGGTGCCTGTCTTAATGATCTTTTCAAGACTGCACCTGATGAACGTCAAATTTAAGCATGTTTTTATCTTTTTTTTTATGTACACATTTTTTATTTTACTATTTTTTTTTTCAATAGAAGAAGAGAAAGACAAAGCAGGTTTTAACCTTTCATTACCTTTCATTTTGGGGTACATTTATCACTCTATCGTTATTCATATTTCTTCTTTTATTTTGTACTAATTGATCATATCAGATTGCATTTTTTGTTACATGTTGTATATAGTCTAAACATCTCACTTGTACATATCACTATTGTAATACAGAAATCCACGTAACAATGTTTTGTTTAACGTTGTAATGATCTTTTTTTTTTCTGTTCTTTTATTTTCAAAATGTTAGAACAATATGATTTTTTGGAATAAACAACAACAACAACAACAACAAAAACAACAACAACAACAACAAAAAAAACAACAACAACAACAACAACAACAA
>JBCEWB010737518.1:12500-16850 GCA_039654565.1 Peronia peronii | reverse complement strand
GATGCAGGACCCGCGAGTCGATCCCGGCTCGTTTTCTCCGTGAGCAGACGCCAAACCACAGAGCCACTGCGTCCCCCCAAGCCAATAGTAACCCGACTGACCGTTCTACCTACGAGAAGTGGCATGTATTACATGGATATCCCACCATTGTAAGCCGGAGTTTGCGTGCCTAACGGGCAATCCCTCGTGTTCTCCCGAGAAAGCAGATTCGTATAATATGATGATAATCTCTGTTGAGTCTGTCGGGATAATCTAACATTGTAACGCGCTTAAAACTTGCAATGTGTGGAAATAACAGGTGCCATATTATGCGTTATATCTATCTGTCTATTTATCAATACTAAGTCTAAGCCTTGTGTTGAAATTTTTCCATAAATCCCATTTCTCACCTCCTACCATAAATCCCATTTCTCACGTCTTACCATAAATCCCATTTCTCACCTCTTACCATAAATTCTATTTCTCACCTCTTACCATAAATCCCATTTCTCACCTCCTGCCATAAATCCCATTTCTCACCTCCTGCCATAAATCCCATTTCTCACCTCCTGCCATAAATCTCATTTGTCACCTCCTGCCATAAATCCCCTTTCTCACATCTTACCATAAATCCCATTTCTCACCTCCTGCCATAAATCTCATTTGTCACCTCCTACCATAAATCCCCTTTCTCACTTCTTACCATAAATCCCATTCTAACCTCCTGCCATGCTTGTGATAAGCTTATAAGTAGTTTCTTGTATTGCCTAGGATCTTGTCATGATCCGATACCAGCCTTTGGGGTAATAGAGATTCCCATAGGCAACCGAAATCAAATCTGAATATGCTTCAATGGCTGAAGGTTTCTGTAATACACTGAGCTACTTTGTTTGACATAAGGATCAAAGTTAGGGCTTTGCTTCCATTAACGACCACAAAAGTTCCAAGTTCCCTGTATGAAAAACCCTCCTTATAATATTGGCTGGACTGTTAACATTTGAAAATCTTTCTGTACACTCTACTAATATATCATCACTGCTTGGTGGAGAGTGCAAGATTAAATACGTCATAAATCTGTTTGTATTAATTTGCCATTATCTGTATTTATATCTATCTCTAATTTATATACATTTCTATATTTCAGTTTAATACATGTATGTATAGCAGGGCTGTCTGTCTGTCTGTTTGTCTGTCTGTCTGTCTGTCATTAAACCAAATAATATAATATCCATCCAATTTTCTATTTTCAGGCTAGGTAACTCTCGAAAAAAATGACGTCACCCACAGCTGTTTATGATGTCATTGTGGTGGGTGCTGGGATAGAGGGGTCATCAAGTGCTTACAGTTTGGTCCAGTCTGGCAAGAAAGTTCTCCTCTTAGAGCAGGTCAGTTCCAATCACCTTTTGGTTCATTTAGCAGCTTGTTTGGAAAGAAATAGGCATCTGATAGGTCTGGTAACAGAAAAGGCATATCAATGCTCGCGCTCAGATCAGGTCTACAGGCGTTACAATAACATATCGATTTTTGAAATCCCAAATTGTCTTAAGTGCCACTTCCATTTTCGTGATAAAATTGTATGAATCAATTCAAGACCATAGATTGAAAAGAGACAGTAGTCAAATCCGTTTTAAGAGAATTTATCTCGAAAACAGATTTTTTTTTTTCTGAGACCATATGACTTTCTACTTAATCCTATTTAACAATTTGGCCGTTCATCTCTCAAAGGTCTTTTTTTTTTTTCAATTATATCTGTTACTTGTTTTCTTTCTCTTTTCTCAACATTGGCTCAAAGTGTATGAAATTCCATGTGACTTTATTACTATTTAAAAGTCACATTGTCTTGGTGCCAAATTCACTAACAGTGAATTAACACATTGTCAGCATTCAGAGTGGAGTTTATTTTCATACAAAAGTGTCTAAAGTCCATTCAAAGTGCTATTTTCCCGAAACAGTACACTGTAAACATTTTCATGTGAAAAGACGGCACAACTTTGGCACCAAAAAATGCCAAAGTTATGCCATATTATTACATCAAAAAATTGACGTGCTGTAAAAATGCTTTTTACACTATGATGATAGAATTAAACAAAAATTTGGCACCAAAAAATGCCACACGTGTTCCGTAAAAATAGAGAAAAAATCTTACAGTAAATTATACGGTAAATTGATCGTAAGTTCACAGCAAATGGACCTTTAGTTTCATATATCTTTTTTCAGCGTAGTTTTGTTATCCATGTAGTCACAACTTAATGATACTGACAATAATTATGTTCCATCTCTTCCTGATTGCCCTCAAGCAACTCACTGCTGAGTTCTTGGGCTTCTCAGTTCCAGTGTGGTATTCCTGTCCATCTCACTTTGGTAAATCCTGTATTTCATATCCATCGATGAACTACGCACATCGTAATTTTGTGTTCTGATGTCTGACTTTGACTCTCAGTTCCCCCTGCCCCACTCCCGCGGCAGCTCTCATGGCCAAAGTCGGACCACTCGCTACACTTACCCCGAGGATTTCTACCTACAGATGATGCTGGATGCTTTCCCGTTGTGGGATAAACTGCAACAGGAATCCAAGACAGATTTCTTCATGTGAGAGAAAGCGCGAAAGAGAATGAAAGACAGAGAAAGACACACACACTTACACATACAGACAGACGGACAGATGGTCAGACAGACAGACTAACAGATGGAAATCTTTTTATCTATCAGTAAAATACTGCCAGCATCGTTATTTAAATGTATAAACTGGGAGAGGGGGAGAGAGGAGCTGGAGTGAGAGAGAAAACAGAATGAGAGAGGCATGGAGAAAGAGAAGAGAAAGAGAGAAAGAGAGCTTGAAAGACAGGATAGAATGAGAGAGTCACAGAGAAGGAGAAGAGAGTGAAGAAGACAGAGAGAGAGAGAGAGAGGGGGGGGGGGGAAGAGATGGTGAGAAATTACCATAGTGGTATATAGTACTTGATAACATGGTTGACTGTTGGTTATTATTTTATTTCTAAGTGTCCCTGTCTAAACGATTGCCGTAGTACCACCAATGGGAGATCGTTTCACAGATTATCTACCTCTTCCAAATGAGGGACTCGCATAAAGGGAGATCATTCTGACCAGCCCTATTACTTCCCTTTGCCACACAAAAGAGTGTTTAGCAAGCAGTGTAAAGAGGAAAACATCCCTTGACATCTTGTGATTCAAAAGACTGATCGCCAAAATATTTGATAATACTATAACAATAAGAAGAAAATATTCTCTTTACATCATAATTTTTGGGGAATTTTTTATGGTGTATGTTTCAAGAAAAGGGCGCAAAAGTTTTTTTTTACACTGTTTGTTCACTTCCTCTTTTGTCTGTTAAAGGGAAGTAATAGGACGGAGCACAACGATCTCCCATTTCCGCTTGATTCTTTTCCTCCTTTTCTCTTATTTCAGTGCACAGAGTGAATGTATAGCTATAACAAAGTTCGGCCTGACATTATTAAATGTATTCCTTTTTGTATAAAGTCATATAACAGGTTACCAGTGACTTAGTGTCAGGGTTTGGGTTATCACTGGTCCGTGTTAGATTTGTCTGAGAAGTATCGGTTTTATTTGTCTTGTTTTTCTAAACGTCTGGCACAGAAACTGCGGTGTCTTAGATCTACGCACAGAAAATGCGGCAGGTCTCAACAGCATGGCCCGCACGATGCGAAAGTTCGATATACCACACGAGATCTTGTCTCCCAGAGAACTACAGCGCCGCTTTCCACAAGTCACAGCTGGGCAGAAAGTCGGAGCCGTTTGGGATCCCAACGGAGGCCTTCTACGGGCAGACAAAGCTCTGGCTGCATACCAGGTTAGAGCGAATCTGGAGTTTTTGTGGTAAATAGAACTGCCTACATGGTGACAGATTATAGCAGGCAGGCGGCAAATACAGCGCTTTACAATTTCTAATTAATTAATTGTTTTACAATAGCATCAAAATTCTGTTATTCTCCTTACAGACCAAGGCAGACATTCATGGACGTTCTTGTTTCTTTAGACAGTAAGCATGGTGCCTGGCTACCTGTTCGGCGCTCAGATCCTTACTCATCTAACAATAAGAGTCTCTAGTTTTTTGTGAAGCCGAAACGAGTTAAGAAAATAATGTGTGCAAATTGTTTTTAAAAAAGAAATCGGGATGCTGCCCGATTCGAACCCAAATTAGACCAACAACGTCTGTTTTTCAGAGATCTGTTTATATTTGATATAATTATCCGTAACCGATATGAAATTTCCATTGTGAAATCCGTGTTGACATCAGTGCTATTGTTTGGGTGCTTCTTAGTTGAATGTCTATAGTTGAATGTGATTTTATAGTTTGATAAAACAAATTATAAATATAGACAAATAGCCTGT
>JBCEWB010737518.1:0-7500 GCA_039654565.1 Peronia peronii | reverse complement strand
CAGCAGTGGGTTCTTATACTCGGTACAAATAAGATATACGTCCGAATAATTTACCATGGTTGTGAGGGACATTTAAATGACACTGTAAAAAGAATATATCTTATTTAAAAAATTCGCCTTAAACTACACATGTTTTATGTTGGATTTGTCTTGTTTCAGATAACACCTGATGACCATCCCTTCATAGATCGTCATCCCAACCACCAGAACATTTTTATTGCTGCAGGATTTTGGGGGAAAGATTGGGATCTCCCCTCGCGCCCCCCCCCCCCCCCTTCAAGCCTTCCAGGTATCTGGCTAAATAAGGGCTTTCTTTGAGACTCATATAACCTTCCATATTCGATGCTGTTGCTCTTTATTGTTGTTCTTGACAACAATGCGCTAGCCAGAAGTAAAATGTGACGTGTGAATTTACAGTTATTCATCCTTCAGTATCGAACGACCATGCATGATGTGGCGCTCCAGCTAAGTTTTGCGGTAGGTTTCTCTTCTTTGCCTGTTTTCCTCAGCCTGTAGCCTTAGTCGAGATAACCTCCACCAGGAGGCTGAAAGACGTATATAGACTGTAACCGTATAACCTCAGTGATCAGGGATTTCAATGAGACAATGCTATCCTCAGGAACACGCATACACTTGCTGAAATATTGAAATAGTTTGCCGAACAATAACAGATGATAATTGTTTGTGCTAGAAATAACCTCAACCGGTAATGGCTACCGAAGAATATCTCCGAATCGATGGGCCAATAACAGGTCAGTTAATTAATTGAACTGTCAAGTCATTAATAACAAGTAATCTGTATTGACAAAGGCTGACCTAGAATTGGAATTAACGTAAATCTCCCACTTCTGACATTACAAGTAACTAAGGTCCACACTGGATATCGAGGAAACGTGAGCCTGAGGGCAAGTGCATAAACTCCAGAAGCTCCAGAAAGGTCAGCTGAATGAAAGGATCTGGTAAAGGCTTGTTTATTAGGTTTTGCCTATGGACAAGCCATTTCTCACCCAGTTAAGCTACTTCCCTTTGCAATATACAAGAGTTATATTGCGAACATTACAAAGAAGCGAAGAAAAAACAAATCAGTCTTTTTCTTTCTCTTTTTTTTTTGTTATTTGAAACATGTGAGCGAGAAAATATGAGAAAACTATGATGGTGGGAGAAAAACGCTTTCAAACTATGGTGAATCCTGCAGATTTTTCTGTTGACCATGGTTCGAATAACAAACGTAATTTTTTTTTTCCCGAGATGTGTGTATTAAACCTTCCGTACCTGGCAAAGGAAAGTAATTTCGCTGGCGGTCAGAAAGGTTATTTACGATCCAAATAGCATGTGATACATTAGCAAGATACCGCTTTTGGTCTCATATGGCCAGCAGGCATAAAATGTCACATCCTGGACGGGAATCAATATTACAGTGGAAATAATGGCCAATTTGGATGGGTTTTTTTTTGTTTGTTTGTTTGTTTGTTTGTTTTTTAGGGAAACCAAATTAAATTTGTAAATACACATGGTTCAGATGTAGAACACCAATCTTGACTCAGAATTGTGTTATGAAATGGCAACAGTATTTGTATCGTCAGTATAATTTTCCATCTTTTTTCTCCTTCCCTTTTTTTTTTCTGGTCCATATTTGCGGCATATTTCCGTAAAGTGCGCGGTCGACATTCACATTTTTCAAAACGCGGTCAACACTCTTGGATCTCAAGAGTTCCAGGTGTGGAGGAGTTCATGGCAGATCAGTACTGCCTCCTTTGTCTTACAGAGTGATTTACACGCGTCATAGTGTTAGCTTCTAAATATAGTGCATATAGGGTGTATCCTACTATTATGGCATTGGCATATAAGTGGTTTAATGTGGGTCATGATGTGTATTTAATCTGTTTTAAGCACTTTAAGATAATTTATCACTTTAATATGTATTTACGTCTACATTGAAGCAATTATTTTATCTATTCATCCATCCATCCATCCATCCATCCATTCAGTCATTCATTCATCTATCCATCCACCCACTCACCCATCCATCCATCCATCCATCCATCCATCCATCATCCATCCATTTATCTTTTCATCCATTCATCTGTCCATTCATCCATCCATCCATTCATCCATCCATCCCATCCATCCATCCATCGTTGTACTTGAGCATATTTCCATCCGTAAGTGTCCACTCACAAGATGAACATTTGACCAGTGTCTTCCCCCTCCTAATTCCCTTCCTCCTTTGTTTACCATACCAGGTCACGGCTTTAAACTGGCGCCAGCTGTAGGCAAGGCTGTGAGTGAACTGGTGCTAAAGAAAGAGCTCACCTACAACATGCAACCTTTCAAACTAACCAGGTTCTCACCCCAGGCCAATCTGTAGTCATCGTCAAACCTCAAAGTGTAGTCTTAACTCATGAAATGAACTCATGAAATGAATATATTTCATAAAATCAAGTAAGGAAAATATTCTAAGTGACATTTAGAAATGTACTCGAAGATATAACGTAAAATAAGATGAACAAGAGCATACTACATGTTCTTTGTCTCTTCTTCAAACACTGCAATGACTTTAGGCTCCTTGTACACGAGCGTGCCGATAGAGCAATGCAGGGCACAGATTTCTCTACGAATACATTTCAAACAATCAGCATGTTATCCTCACCAAAGGTGTTTAATGATATATGTGTATTTAACACTTGCATATGATTGAGGCATATAAGTGTGACAAAGGTCGTGACATTTTGTCCCTTGAACAAATCATCACGCGCGACAATTTTTAGAAAGTTGATTTTAAAAAAAGGTCTTCCTTACTGGAGGTTTTCAAATTTATTTTATTTGTATCTTGGGCCATATAAGCCCACAATTGGACCACACAATACAAATAAAATTAATTTGAAAAACCTTAGGTAAAAGAAAAAGATGAGAAAAAAAATAATTTGTGTCCCTTGATTATACCATCAAATTAATATGTGACACTTTTTAAAAATACATTTCAAAATGTTGTTACATGTGATGATTTAATCAACTGACAAATGATTCTGACCGTCTGTCACAGTCTCATATGGCCGGTTCTATATGGATTTTTAATTTTTGTTTATGTTACGCACTTGCCTGTCATATTTACAAGGCTAGTTCTGTGCTATCTATTCTTCATTGTCCTGCAGAAAGAGTTAAAATAGGCTACACGACAGATATAATGTGTTCAACGTCTTATTTCATCCTGTGCTCAATGGCAAGGGATGAAATAAATAAATAAATGAAAATTTAAAAAAAAAAAAATTAAAATTAAATAACAGTTTTTAAAAAAATCCAAAAAACCCACTCTAGTTTTCCCAATAGTTGGATCTAATAACTTATTACAGCTGGCATTTCCGCTTTTCAAGCGTACTTACGCAGCAGAGCATGTGTCTTTATTTTAATAGACAAAACATTGTAGACACATAACGTGTGTATCTTTATTGTGGTGGAGAGGAGATTGTATTATAGACGTACAAGTAGGTTGACGTAAATTGTAAATCTAGTGCTTCGCTTTCGCTTTTTAAACACACTTTCTATGAAGACATTTAAATTTTAAAAAATGCAACAGCTAACCTCTTGAAAAAATTGTCTTAGCTAGTGACAGTAATAAATGAGAATTGTGTCAAATTTGATATATTTGTGAGCTTCTAGAGCTGAGATAGGCCTATTTAAAGATCAGTAATGTGATTTGAATCCGAACGGTGTAGATTAAGCTTAGTACATGTATAGAGGCTGACCTACTTAGCACTTGCCCCATATCGCATGCAAAGGCAGCTACCTATTTATTTTGAGCACGGTGAGTGGAAATCGCCAGATTTGACTCCAAATGGACTGGTTCGGAATCTCGAAATGGTCACGTGATCAGGGAATTCGCTGTTTTCTTTTTCATGACTGAAAGTGTTGTTCGATAACGAAAACAAGAGAGGATGCAAATTATCCCCTCTCGCCGAAGTACCAACACAGATATTGATGACGTCATTGCCGGACATTTTTAATGACCCATTAGAGAAAGCAACAAGGAAATCGCGGTTTCCGGACATTTTTTGCCTTACTGCTCCAAACAAAAGTGGAGCGTTTCCAACAATGGGCAGTAGTACAAGATGTAGGATCTATGAAATAGCCTTAGTGCAGGGGGGTCTGAGAAATTCACAATTATGGCACATTGGACCATTTTATGTTGGTCTGCAGTGGGTAAAGCCGACCTCATGCATTGAAACCGGAATTCCCTGATCACATGACTAAACTAAGATTCAGAACTAGTCCATTGAACATTAACCTTATTGATGTGTCTATAACGTGATCCCCCCCCCCCCCACCCCCACCCTCCTTTTCCTTCCCACTCCCAACCCCGATCCTGTTAAGGCACACTTGTATGGCTATAATCATTTCCGTTCAAATATGTCTTAGCAATCAGAATATCATCGTCGCGCTAGGTCTTTACATGCTCAGCACTGAGCTATTCTTGTCGTCAGCCACATTATTCCCCTTTACCAGATACAAGCGGTATAATACAAGCATTGTAAAGATGGGAAAAAAATATTGTCGTTTTTCTCGTTATTTGAACCATGAAAGACAGAAAATTCAGAAAAATTCACCCGTTGTTGAACTTTTATTTGTTTATTTATTTGTTTGTTTGTTTGTTTATTTATTTATTTATTTTTACCTCATTTGTTTAGGTAACAAGCACAAACGTGAGTTTCCGTCTTTAAAATTGAGTCTTACATCTCTGTATTTGGCAATGGAAAATAACTTAGCTGGGTGAAAAACTGTCTCATTGTTGTGCTGTAATGCTTAGCATGAATGCCGGAAATCCATTACCAGTATGGAAACAAGCGATGGGGACAGTTTTCCACCAACCTAAAAGCTTGCTTTTGTCACACACAAGGGTTTTTGAATAAGCAGTATAAAAAGGAAAGACATCATCTCTATGCTGTTTGCTTGGAAAGTACAGATAAGAATAAAAAAATCTGAAAAGGTTATAGGGTATTCCTTGTCTTATAAGATAACGTAAGATTAACTTTATTTGCTCTCAAAGGTAAATTTCATTCACAGTTAATGAGATACAAATAGGTATATGTATGAAACATTCACATTACAAGCAGACAAAAATATCATTCACAGTATTAGTACAAGGCAGACTCAAGGAACATTTGCTTCCTAATTTTTCTTTCTTTTTTTTTTTTCTGAGAGTAACGTTTCAAAAAGGAAGAAGAAAGGTGATTTTTCCCCTTCATCATAACAACGTTATTTCGGAACTCCCATTTCTGGCAAAGGGAAGTCATCGGGCTGATTAAAAAAAAAAACAACAACACGTAAACAACTGGCCTGGCGAATAGAGGCGAAGGGAAGTAACTGGCCGGGGGAAAAACTATCTAGAATACAGAAAAATATAATGCATTATCATTTTATATCTCTAATTTTAATTGTCATTTCTTAGGCCTATTCAGTTTCATTTCAGTAAATTTTCATAACCGGTACTGGATTTTTGTTGTTATGTTATTTGTTATTTGTTGTTGAAAAAAAAAGATAGCAAGAAAAGGCATTAAAATTGAATTATGTTGAAATCCTTGTGTTCAATGAGAAATCTGTTTTGTGCGCGAGTGCTTGCGTGTGTATGTGTGTGTACATGTGTTGGTGCGTATGCGTGTGCACGCGCGCGTATGTGTGTATGTGTGTGTGTGTGCGTGTGTGTGTGTGTGCATGCGGTTCATGAGTGAACAAGTCTTGAACGACAAGTTTGGAGATATTCTCTGTGTGAATTAGACCACACGTGATGTGGTGTGAATTAGGCCATGCTGACATTATTGCCAACATTATCAGCTGTCACCAGAGTGTTAACTTGTCTGAGGCAAGATCTAGTACTCCACTTCGACAGCGTTGTCCCGTCCCGACTGTGTGATCTATACATACTATAAATCTGCACTAAAACCCATAAAAGGCGTAAGGACTCAAAAACTACATGTGAAGTTTGGCACACAACATTGTTGCATAAAGATCTGTGTTTG
Organism: Peronia peronii; assembly: GCA_039654565.1. Classification (NCBI taxonomy): domain Eukaryota; kingdom Metazoa; phylum Mollusca; class Gastropoda; order Systellommatophora; family Onchidiidae; genus Peronia; species Peronia peronii. Next base: position 1,489 of record JBCEWB010737518.1, on the reverse strand, counting down.
TACCTACAAAGAGCCGAATAAAAGCTTGCTATGTTTGACGTTATTCTAAAAGGCGATAATAATTGAAAAGTAAACTCGCGAGAGTGTTTGATCCGAATAGTACGTTCAATAACGAATAATGCGTTCAAAACACCAAACACATTTTTTTAAAAAGTAACATTCATTTTAATTATCCAAAATACCGACATCGAGGTGCCACGCTTGCCATACACATTAAGTCGCAGGTCGGTTTGATCTATATTTGACTAATCTGTCACGAAGACCGTCGGTTCTCTTCCAGTAAGTAAAAAGTACAGCAGAGACGTTTGCCACACTTAGCGGGACGAGACAGGACGGCCGAGCTCTGTCAGGAACTGTGTCAAACCACAACATTACCGGAACAATTATTGTTATTGTGGCTATCTTTCTGATAGCCTGATAGACATCACGCTCACAGCATAACTGCCTAGACAATTTTAGCTATTTTGAAAAAAAAGGAGGGGGGGGGGGTATATTGCAGTTTATAACATCACACGTTTTATGCCAAATTGTGAAAGCTTTAATTGAAATTCAACATTGGAAACAAATGCTATAAGATAATGTGACGAAAACAAAAATTCAAAGTATTTAGTAATAGCATGACTGATGTAATTATCAAATGAGTGTGACGAAATAATTAACCCATCCCACAGGACAAAACCTGATCCCCTGTAAGGCAGGAGCACAGAGTGACCACTGTGAAGTTACATACCATTTTAGACTTCTGTGACTGCACTGCGCACTCGTACGATGTATACAATTGTTGTCCTCGTTGCTAAGGAAAAGTACCGGGCTATCTTGACCCTTGACCCACACTGTGAGACTGTCCTGTCCTAACGAGGCACAGGCAACCTATTGGGGACAAGACAATAACTAATATGGAACAGGACAGCGGGCAAAACCGATCCAAAAAATCGTGACATTTCTTTTCACAGTAAAAAAAGACTAGGAAAGATTGTCATTTGTCTCTCTCTTTCTTATTGACGAAGAAACCGTGGCCAAATTTCGAATTTCATCCATCAGATGGCCCCATGGCTAATAATTGTTAATAACGAAAGAAAACAGATATTTTGCTAATTACTTTTTTAAAAAAAAGACTTATGAGAGAAGCAAAGTGTCACAAATTGCAAAAATTGAGATGTTTTGCATGCCGGAAGGATCTTTACGATGTTTTCAGCTTGTGTGTAAGAAACATTTCAGCAGACAAATGAAACAACCTGGAGCAGTTTCGAGCTGAACCACCGAACTTTCTTTTGAATGCTACTTGACTGCTTTGGTTCTCCATCCCTCTGACAAAAAGAAAGTCAACAGAAACAGTCGCTAAGTGTATCCAGGGTTTATTTTACATGAAAAGCTTAGGTAGATTCTTTTCCCTCTCTCTCTCTCTCTCTCTCTCTATCTATCTATCTATCTATCTATCTATCTATCTATCTATCTATCTACGTATCTATCTATCTATCTATCTATCTAT
>JBCEWB010737407.1:0-16850 GCA_039654565.1 Peronia peronii | reverse complement strand
TCGCGGTGCGGACACTCTTCAATCAGGGGAGGTAATTCGATAATTTAACTTGCATCCCTGTTTCAATTTAGCCTCTTTGGATACAACAAACTAGTGATAGAACGAAAATGATTTCCATTCCCCGCAAATTTTGTTCTAACCGTGTTTGAGTGTACATCCACATGAAGAAAAATGAACGGCTAACAATTTTTTCTAACAACGGAAATCAACAGTCATTTGATTGAAAAAAAAAAGAACAAAAAATACAGGAGCATTCTGCATGTTGTGTGATCAACAACACTGTGCTGCTATGATCACGTTGGAAATGTTTGCTATGTGTCTTATATATGTCTGATCTGAAAAAACCAATAACAGAGGCTGATTAGATATTATTTCTACTACATTTTGCATATTCATGAATTATAGTTAGATTTGATTGAAATGTCTTAAATTCCAAGGCATGGACTATCAACTGATAACTAACTAAATGCATTAAAATGACAATCTGGAGAATTGATAAGTTAAAAATTAAATAAACTGATGTAACTTGTCCTCTTGCATTTCTGATTAATTAATGTCCATTGCTCATGCACAATAGAATTCAGCATTGTCATTTATACCTCATCTAACTTTTTCTTTCCTTGTAACCTGTAGCTGTAATGATGGAATCTGAGTTAAATTTTCAATTCAAGATTATCTTGAAGTTTGACTAACAAAGAGAACAAAACAAGTTATAGTCGTACATTCTCTCTACTGCTGATGACATACAGTGGTCCCCGTAATCCTGATGACATTTAAGTTGCAACATTCACTGATAACGCACATGTACTGTAAGTTTTCTGTAGTTATAAAATGTCCTCTTCTTCCTCAGAGAAGTAATGCCTGCAAAGCAAAGTCAACATGTTCATGAGACAATTGCTGAAGTTATTTTCAGCTCATCTGTGAAAGAAAAAAGTTTCATTTCATGATATAATATCCCAATAGTTTTATTTCAAATGGTGCAAGCTTTCATTGAAATTCAAAGTTGGAAACAATCTTTTATGAGTAATGTAGTTAGTAAAAGACTCGATGTGTCCAGCTAGAGCCTGAATCTATGAAATGCATGAATGAAACAATATGATTGCTGTGAGTAAAATAAAAGACAGAAAAGGAGATCCCAAGGGTGGGTGTGATGATGTTCCTTTGTCTACTGTCATTACTGGAGGTAAATGTATAACATCACACAAAATAGCCGAATGAGAATCTATGATGAAAGCAAAGCTGATGAAGACTGGAGCAAAGGGTCGAAAATTATCCTATCCGTGTCACCCACTGCAGCAGCCAGCATCTGATCTAGTGATACCGACCAATGATAATGATCCTATATCCCATGGTTCCATTATTTGGGCTAAAGATATTGAGTCATGTTTCAAGTACATGTAATACTTGTTGAAGACAAACTATTATAGTTCTGAATTTTTCCAGCTTGTACTAAGAGCACTCTCCTGTATGCATAAATGATAAAGTCACATCGCAAGCAACCTGTGCATTTTATCCACAACCAATTTCTTATTAAATGCTTCCTTATGTAACATATGAAAGCATTGTCAATTAATAACTTACTGTTCCACTGTGAATGAACACACAATAATGGTCCATGAAGCTTTCTTATGCTATAGATCTTTTCACAAGCTGCAGGACAATTAGAGTGTGCTCTTTCCCAAAAGTGTGTCTGAACAGTCTCCCTTGGCCATTTTGAAGTTTGTACCAGAGTTCACTCTGCTGGAATGTGTGGTGCAGTGCTACCATTTGTTCAACTTTTCATAATATGTACTTAAGAATGGGAGATTGTTTCAACCGGCTCTATTTACCTTTCTTTGCCAGACATAAGAGGTGTTGAATCATAAGAGGTGTTGAAAAAGCAGTGTAAAGAAAAAAAAAACAACTTTTATTTCTTATCATTTGAGAGACTGGTCGTTAAAAAAATCTGATAGAATTATAAAAATAAGAATAAAATATTTTCTTTATACCACAATTTTTCTGGAATTTTTCATGGTGTATGTTTTAAGTAAAGCGAACAAAAGTGATTTTTTTTTTTCCTTTATTGTGTTTATTAAACACCTTTTCAGTGGATGGCAAGGAAGAGTAATAGGACCGATAATAATGATCTCCTATTGCCTGACTGACCTAAAAAAAACCCCTTCAATTAGGTAGCAATTATAGATTAAAAACAAACAATTTGTCACAATACAAAGTAGTGGAAACATAATTTTGGTGGTCAAAATGAGATTTTCATAAATAGATTTGTTTCATTACCAAACAGATCTATAGGGCAGATTTTCCTATTTGTTAGAATGACCTTCTACAAGGTACTTGGTTCTCCACCTACACTGCCGATTCTCTAAATAAATCAATACCAACGATTCATCTGTAAAGACAAGTGCAGTCCACAGACTTGTGGAACGATTCAAGTACATATGAGATATGACACAATAAATCAGATGCTTCATCATACTGAGGCGACAGGAAAAAATCATAATTTTTTTATACAAAGCCCTTTTATGTCTTTTAAAAATATATTTTTCAGGATTAAATTTTCTAAAATGCCTTTAGTAAATGACCAAAAATTGTAATTTAGTGAAATGATATAAATGACAATTAATAAGGGCTAGAACAAAACTGATCCACCATTTTCTTACTAAATTCAGCTATAGCCATAAGTCACCACCACTCTCTTTAACAGTCATTATTTCCACTTCTACTCAAGGGAGAACAAAGATGTTTTACTCAACAGAAAAGGAAGTGAATAATCTTTAATGTGAAACCAGTAACTCTGTACGCTAGAAAAGTGACTAGCACCCGACTTCATCAAGTCACATCCCATAATATATTATGTTTTATTTAAAAACAAACAAAAACAGAAGAAAAGAAAAATAACAACGACACAGCATCAGTGATAAAAACAACAGGCACTGAAATCTTGTGCTGAGCAAACAATATAAATAAGGCACAAAAGCATTAGCTGATTTTTCAGCTGTGCCCAAGTCTAAAACAATGTTCATCACATGAACTGAACATTAATTGACATTAACCAAACTACATTGCACAGTGTAATATCTAACCATAAAGTACCTGAGGGTGATACATAATAAATATCATTACAAATTATTGTAAAATGGAATCCAACAATGATAAAAACAACAAAAAAGAGGACATTAGTTCCTCTCATTTAAATGCATACTGCTCAACCAATTTTGTGTACATAGTATGATACCAAAAATAAATAAACAAATAAACAATACAAATAATAAAGATGGAGGATAATTGTCATGTACATAAATTTTTCCACTGCCTTCAAATGGATTTAATACACAGAGCATGTTCTGAAATTTTTATGGCTACACTCCTCACATTTTTCATATTCTTATTTTTCAAACTGTTAAGTGCTGCTGCAAAAAGCTGCAGCAAAGTTTCAAAGAAGTAGACTGACTGAAGCATTTTGTTAGCAGTTCTGTCTAAACTGACGATCTCGGGTGTCCTCTTTCCCTAAGTCTCCTCTCCTCTGGTCAGCTTCATCTATCAGTAAACAAGATAAACTAGACTTTATTGTCCTCAAAAGGAATTTCGATTCACAGTTCATGAGACAATATGTGTGTAAGAAACATTCATTCTTACATGCAGACAAAAAGATCACAAATGGTTTCAGAACTAGGGAGACTCCAGAAACATTGCCTCAATTTGATAACATACCGGTGATGGCAGAAATGAATTTCTGTAATGCTCACAATTTCAGATGGGCAACAAAAGCCTATTTCTTTTTGAAATATTTTCAAATGATTACAAAATGAGATTCATCATGAGGAAATCCGGTGTTCATCAAACTGAGGTAACTGCAGAAATCATGTTCATGTGTTTTTTAACAGGCATGTTTTTTAATGCATGTAAATGGAATAGAAAATAATGTCAATAGGAGGGATTCAAAGAGCCAGCTGGTGTTATCAAGAAGTTTTGTGATACAAATTCTCCTGGTGTGTTGGAGATGATAGACCTCAGTACACCCGGATTGGCCTGGTACAAATGTTGATGATGATGTTTTTGCTGCTGCTGCTGCTGTGGTAGGCTGGGCTGTGACAGTGGATAAATTTGTTGATGAAGCTGATGATGTTGCTGTTGGTCATGCAATGTTAAGGGTTGCAAGAAGTAGGACTTGTTGCCTTGTTGCTGAAGCAAAAACTGCTGCTGCTGTGGTTGTTGTTGTTGCTGCTGCTGCTGTTGCTGGTGTGGATAAAGTGTGTGCTGTGGTTGTGGTATGGATTCGGCAACCATGAAGCTTTGCTGTATCGGATGCTGAAGCTGCGGTAGGATAAATATTTGAGGGGACTGCATCGGTTGTGGTTGAATATGGAACTGTGGCTGTTGCTGTTGTTGTTGTAGCTGTGGGAGTTGCAGCGGTTCTTGCACCACCATCACTTTGTTCTCTGTAGGTGCAATGTCTTTCTGGTCCATCTGCACTTCATTCTCTGTGACCTCCTGTTTCTCAGACTGATCAGCTAAATGGTTTGATAAATCTATGTTGCTGTGGGCTTTGGTTATGTGTTTCCGTAAATGCTTGGGAGTATCACATTTGTATTTACAGTGAGGACAAGAAAAGCGTTTCTGGCCAGTATGGCGAGTCATATGGATGTTCAAAGTGGTGGAACGTGTGTACGAGTTGCCACATATATGGCAGGTGTATGGCTTCACGCCGTCATGTCTTCTCTGATGATAGGTCAAGCTGGACACTTGGGCAAAAGAAGCATTACAGATTTTACATGAGTACGGTTTGCTGCCGGTATGTATACGTGTATGAGCCCGTAGAGTACTGCGGTGTGTGAAACACTGTTCACAATGTTTGCATTTGTATGGCTTTTCATTAGTGTGGATACGCACATGCATTTTGAGCAAGGATGTATCAATGAACATTTTGCCACAAAACTCACAGGTGTAAGGCCTCGCTCCACTGTGTGTGCGGATATGACGCTGGAGTTTGGCTGCAGTCACAAACGTTTCCTGGCAGACGCCACACTTGAACCGCTTCTCACCTGTGTGTTTGGTCATCATGTGCAGCTTCAGGCACGAGCTTTCCTTGAATGTTTTGTCACAAGTGTGACAGGTAAAAGGATTCAAGCCTTCATGAGATTCCATGTGCTTTTTCAGATCTCTTGACTTGTGGAATGAGATCTCACAAACCTCACAACAGAATGGATTCTTCTCCTCATGGCATTTCACATGGTCTTTCAGCTCCCCAAGATGAATACAGGAAAAACTGCACATGTTGCAGACGAAAGGATTTTTGCCGCCATGCACATTCTGAATGTGGGCACTTAATAGCTCAACAGCACTGAATTTCTCTCCGCAGTGGTTACACAACATGGACAGATCTTTGTGTAAACACATATGAGCCTTCAGGTGATCTGATCTGGTGTATCTTTTATCACACACAGGACATACGTAAGGCTTCTCTCCTGTGTGCAGTCTCATATGTGTGGTTAGGTTCCCAGTCCTTGAGAAGGTCTGGCTGCAGATTTTACACTCCACTGGTCCTTTGCTTCTTTTTGCCCTTGTTCTTTTCACAAGACCACCTTGTTGTGTTGAACATTTTTTAGACTTAGCTATTACTTTTGATTTGCTCTCAGACTGTGAATTTATTCTTTGACTGCGAGATTCATCTACACATGTACCTCTCTTATTCTGTTTTGGTTTCAAAATCTTACACTCTTTTTGTAATTTGGTTTTTCTTGTAGAAGATCGCAATGTTCTCGGTAACTCAAAGGAAGTTACTGACTTTTTATCCTTCTTTGACTTAAGCAATCGTTTCTTTTCTCTTTTTTTCTGATGAAGAAAATTATAATCCAGCACTTCAGACTCGTCAAGCTCAACTTCCTCCAGGGCCATGTCATACTGATCTTCTCTCTCAGCTTTAATCTTGATATTCTCATCAATTTCACTTTTACAACTGACCTCAGTCTCTGGGTTTAAACTCGTTATTACTGCGGTGGTAGATCCAATGTCTTCGCATGCACTGTCATGACTCTGCCCATTTCTCACTTTGTTCAACAACATCAAACTGGAACTGCTTGTCTCTGTAATACACAATCCATTCTCTATCCTAGTGTTACTGCTACCACAGGTGGTATCATTCCTGAGTATCTTTGTACTGTCATTTGAAAGAGCTACATGGTTCTGCTGCTGAGACAAATCACTAACCTGTTGATCACCACTGGTACCAACCACCAATGTATGACAACTGAATACTGCGGGTGTCTCATCTCCAGGCCCTGGGATGTTGTGGCACATTTTGTGATGATTTATGATAGTATCTGGAACCATCTCTACCATTCCTTGCTGTAAACAGTTCACAGATGACTGATTAAATGATCTCCCCATCTCACTGGAATGTTCATGAACAATATCATTAAGAGAAGAATTCTGTGATGTGGATAAGATACCATTTGATAAATGCTGGAATTGTGATGAGTTTGAAATTTCCTGAGATACTGGTCCTGGCTTCATATATACTGAGTTACTGAAAACTGATGAACAGGAACTGGTAACAGAAATAATGCTATCTACTGGGTTAGCAAAACCACTGGAACTTGCAATTTGCACATGATATTGCTGACTATGATTGCTTGATGCTGTAGTATCATTGGTATCAGAGGACTTTGAGTGAGTCACAATGGAGTCACACACTGGTGCCATATCTAGAGTTACTGGAGCTTTTTCTAGATTCAAACCATTATTTAGGTTCGTTTCATCATTCAGCTGGTTGATGCCATTTGCTAGAGATGTACCAACTGATATGATGCCATTTGTTATACTCATAGATGTAGCTGTTGCGGGGTCACTTGAATGAAAGGACTTATGGGTGAAAGCGTTGTTACCCCAAGGAGCAAATTTCTCATGTTGATGAACTGTTTGAATCCCTGGATTGTCTCCTATCAACAGCTGATCTGCATGAGGGACTAACACAGACTTCAGGTCAGCCATGGGCTCCACATACTGGGCATACAGAGCATCAGCTGGTCGATGACGTTTTTGTTTCAGAAATAGGTCAATGGTGTCTTGGACCTCACCGTGCACTTTACTCACATGCTTCCGCAGATGTTTCGGAGTGTCACATTTGAATTCGCAGTGAGGACAAGAGATGCGCTTCTGCCCTGTGTGTCGGGTGAGATGAATGTTGAGCGTTGCCATTCTGGTGTAGGAGTTGCCACATATGTGACAAGAGTACGGCTTCTCTCCGCTATGTGTGCGTTTGTGATATTTCAAGCTGGATATCTGTGCAAAAGCGTCATCACATAGATCACATTTGTATGGCCTTGCACCAGTATGGGTCCGCACATGAGCTCGTAGAGTACTGCTGTGTGTGAATGTTTTCTGACAATGACTGCACTGATAAGCCTTGTGGTCGGTGTGGATCCGCATGTGCATTTTCAACAAATGACTCTCCCCAAACAAACGACCACAAATGCTGCAAGCAAAGGGCAGATCACCTGTATGTTTCCTGGCATGTGTCTTCAGTTTGGCGGAGGTGGTAAAAGACTGATCACATTGCAGACATTTGTATGGTGTTTCCCCTGTGTGCTGTCGCATGTGAATGTTCAGATTTGAGCTCTGATTAAATGATTTACCACAAAATTTACATGTGAACTTTCCCTGATCAGAATGGATCTTTAAGTGATTCTTCAGATTTCGTTCATTAGCAAAGGCAATGCCACAAATATCACACAAAATAGTTTTTACTTTAGGATCATTCGGTGCATTTCTAGTATACTTCTTTAATTCATTTAAATAAATTTTTGCACCATGATTATTGATTTGATGGTACTTCAGATGATCTCTCCTTCTGAATGTTTCTCCACAATCCGAGCAGTGATGGGGCTTTTCTTTGAAATGGATCAGCTCATGATTTTTCAGATGGTCTGAACGACGGAATGCTTTGTTGCAGCTTGAACACTTAAAAGGCCTTTCTCCCCTGTGGAGTTTCATATGTACAACAACATTGGCTGAACGGGCAAAGATTTTCCCACAAATCTCACAAGTCTTAGCTTTTGTCTCACTTTCTCTTCTCTCGTTATTCTCCACATCATCTTTCACCTTCTTTCTCCCAGTTTTTGATTTGGCTGGTTTAGGTGTTTTATTCTGAATTTTTTCCTTCTTATTCTTGTGCTTCTGTTTCATTTTGACTGTAGACTTTGTTTTGGAATGTATAGATATTTCAGACACATCACAGTTTTGTTCTTTGATTATATTGTTTGAGGTAGATGTGTTATCAACAGATGCATCACACTGTAGATCTGATTTCAATACCCTTTGATTCCCTTGACTACTAGCATTGTGATGTTTTCTGTCTTTACAAAAATGATTTTCCAGATCTTTTCCTATTCTAAATGTCATTGAACAGAAAAGGCACTTAAACCTTTTAGCTAGTTTGTGACATTTCTCATGACAAGTCCTGTCAAGTTCACTCTCACATATACAGCCACAAAACTGACAAGCGAAAGAAGTAGCATCTCTCAAATGTGTATCTGTAACCAGTTTCAGTTCTGAATGAAATGAAGAAAGACTATCCTGATTCACATTACTTTTGTCCATTTGACCAATTCCTTGATTTTTGTGCTTTATCTCTTTGGTTTGATGGGCCTTCACTATGTGTGATTTCAATGACAGCCTACTAAAAAATGTCTTGCTGCATTTACAACAAGTCCACACACCTGACTTAGAACTCTCTGTGTCTAAAACATTCCTGGTTCGTAACTGTCTTGTCTTGTTCTGCTTTGTCTTCGGTGTGGTATCTGAGACTTGACTAATTTGGCAATTACTCGTATCTATTTCATAATGTCGAAAGGTGGTAAGATCACTGTTGCATGATAAACTATGCTGAGTTGAAACAATTCTGTCCCTGCCTTTGTTATCAACAATCTTTCCCATTTCCTCACTGACTTCTTCATCATAGTTCTTCAAGCTGGTCTGCAATGCTTCATGTCCTATATTAACCTTTGACATAACAGTGGAAGTGACGGTCCCTCCATGTCTTTCAATCTCCACTTCAGCTATCCATTTGATCTGATCATGTTCCATTGTCATCTGTCCACAGAGGACGCTGGCACATTCAGAAATCCATGAGAGGGACTGCTAACCACCTCTTGTGAAATTTATGTCTACCATGCTGCATCTGAAGAGAAGAAAGAAAGAAAGACATTTTGGTATGTTTGTTTAACGTTTCACATTTTATGATGTGTGCATAATTAGTTTTATGAATAATTTACACAAAAAACTTTAAACTAGTAATCCAGCATGTACACACTGAAATAAAATTGGTAAACAAAGTTCTATTATGTATTAAATTAAATTTGAAAGGGAATCTTAATTTCTTTAAAGGTCGTCTATGTCTGTGTTTTATTGTAATTCCTCCCAAGTTTAGCTCGGACAGTTAATTATGATGACAAATGATTGCATTAACGTTCTATCACAACTATTGAACTAAAAAGTGCTGTCACATACAGTGGAGCTTAGTGAGAATAAACAATTGCATTTTCTTCGCTCATCAGAACTTCATTATAGTGGGATATAGGAAGTTTTTTGAGGCCATATTGTACCAAATTATACCAACAGAATAAATTACATACTTATGCTATCTACTGACTTCTCCTATATGAGCTCACATAAATTCTACTATTTCTACACATTTTACATGTTTGTTTGTTATCTTTTGTTGGGCGAAGTGCAGCTACATCAGATGAATAATAACTCCTGCTCAAGATCATAGGCTTAGCTTTACTTCTACACCAGGTTAAGCCAGGACAAAATACTGTACAGGCTCTGTCTATCTAAATACCTCATTACAAAGAAGCAACAAAGAGTTTGTGGATAGTAACAGTACTATTCTTTACCCGTAATTACATATAAATTGAATTCTTCCTTCGTCATGTGATGATGGTATTCAAACAGAATGGTTCCACTCTGATATTTCTCATTATGTGTCTAAGTTATTGTCATTATACTCTAAGTCATTGCCCAAAGTTAAAAGGTTTATCGGCCCCAGTTTTGTCCAACTGTCATCATGACAGACATAGCTGAAGTTCATTCGATGATCTTTCAAAATTCAATGGAATTATATGTTATATTACAAGAGTGTGACAAATTCTGTACCACTCAAAGAAATCTTGTTACACTGGATGTTCTAAGCAAAGACCACATGGCCCACTCATGTGCTTTGAAGTCTGCAATTCAAAATAAATATAGCGGACGAAAATATCAGATAACCTTTGTTGTGTTATAGGCCTATGCTAAATTGATTCCCAATAAAATAATAACCAGACACCTCTGGCTATATGGCCCTCTCTACAAGTTTTTCACTGACCAGCAGTCTAGCTATCAAGAGTGGAAAAGTGCGTTGCCTTAATGCATCTATTCTGTTATAATAATCATATAGATAGCTCTCAAAGTGCTCTCATGCTATGTCATCATAAGATCACTTTTCTCTGTACCCATGCAGAGTCAAACTATGACCCGTCTGATCTAAAAAGAATGATCCAAATCCGTATGGTCAGAGGAATGACAGCGGCGACAAACTTAGACATCCCTATGTAACTGACATACATACTGGTGAGTACAGGCTCTCTAAAAGTGATTAGTTTAAAAAAATTATGTCTAATTTAGAAGGAGTGAAGTTAGGGGAGGGATCTGAGAAAACACTTCATCTGTCAGAGGTCTGATGTTGTTCAGTTATTAATCTAAGCTGGCCATTTAGATCTAGACTGACAGGCCAACAGCTAGTCCAGAGTTTCAGCTCATCTGTGGCTGGTTCACAGGTCTAGAGTTAATAGAATTTCTTTACCCATACAGCCTCAACACTATCACTATAATTTAGATACTGATTTAAGTCAAAGCAACAGTAACAGGATAGATTGATCTAGATCTAGATCAACCTACATGGCATTAACTTGAAATCAAAAACAGCTCGGGGGGGGGGGGGAGGGGGGTGTCATCGAGAAACTACAGAACCTTTTATCTCATGGACGCCTGCTACTTTTTTTTTAACTTCATATACATTTAAATCCACAGGAGAGGTCATGTCAAAATCTAGAATCTCTAGATCTTGATCTAGAATTCTTCTAGCTCTAGAGGCAGTTAGTTGAAAGACCCGAGTCGCTGAGAAGAAAGATTTGGAATACTGATATTTCATCACCCCAGCTTGTTGATTATATTACTCGTTGAAATCAACTTACTGTGCGACGGTGACTGCCAATATTCATGACATACAGATGAACAAAGGCTTATTGAGCTTGAGACACAACAAAACAGCTGTCGACTGTGAGATCTCGGTTCAGCTTCCCCAATTCACCATGGCATACTACTCTTCTGTTTCGGAAGTTTATGAAACGATATCTTGAGAAGGAAATAGCCTCCGAAAACAAAAGAGGTGGACAATATACGGTATAGGTAAAATAAATATATATATAAAATATATGTAATCTGTTCTTGTTCATCGACCTTAGACAATATTATTATACTATCTAGACAACCTTGAGTAAGAAATGATATCAATATTTCAAAAGCTGATAAATTAGCAAGACAAAACTATCCTGTGGTGTCGGTGGCCTAGCAGTTGGGCCGTCGGACTCGGGATCTAAAATCTCGGGTTCGAATCCTGCCTGGTCCCGACATTTTGTCCTTGGGAAAGACAATTAACACACAGTTCCTGACTCCACCCAGGTTTAAATGGGTACCGACTATAGACAGTGATTGATATTGTTAGATTCCAACAGGCAGCCGCCTTGTATGCTTCCCAGGAAGCTGAGAACGTTCATGAGTGTCTTCTTTGGGTGTTACGGGTAACTATAGATTGTAAAAGCGCTTAGAGCCTGTAATTATGGGGATAAGCGCTATATAAATACTCTTTATTATTATTATTTTACTTGTATTAGGCAATATTATTTTTAGGAAAACAACAAAATAAAACACCAGACAACAAAAGTTACATTGTTACATGAAGGCCTATAATAAATTTACAATGTATTTCTACAAAGAAATCTTGTCCCTCTAGGTGGTTAGGCGTTTGCTAATTGACGAAAAGCTCATATCGTGGAGGGCTTCATTGGATCTGCTTGTCGGGGGATCGAAAGATTTGAAGAGTAGAACCTGCATTTTTTTAGTGACTCAACGGTCTCCTGGCTTCCTCAGGGAAACCTGAAGATTAGGGATAAGGATGAATACATGTATGTTTCCGAGGTCCCATGTGTATGTTATACACATTAAAATCCTTGCCAGTTAAAAATCAATAAAGAGTAGCGGAGTGACGCTGTCAGCGAAATTTCCAAATTACAAATTTCTACCCAAAAAAATTCTCACCAAAAAACAGGCAGCCACATAAAGCCGAGAGAGTCATGCACGTTCTTAAGCTGAAAGTCTTGGGGGAAAAAAAAAAAATCTAACAGTCTTGGAACTAACACTTCATGAGCCACAGAAAATTTCAGCTTTGAATAAAAGTGGCTACAATGTACATTTATGAGATTTACACATGTTCACATCTTTCTTTTTTTTTTTTTTTTTTTTGTCAGAAATCAAACTTACATAGGTTTTTCTTGATTGCTCACTGCAATTTAAAAAAAAAAAAAGTGATTAAGCACTGTATTTTTCGTCTTCCCCCTTTTTTTTTTTTTTTTTTTGAGGAAGGGGGGAGGGACCTGTAATCATATTTGTGGGAGAATGAAATTGTCTTTTCGTATGTTGTGAAAATCAGGCATAGCAAGCAGCAGGTAAAGTTGGTTCCTGTATATATTTGAAACACCTACCATCTGCCAACTGTATGGCGTAATTATATGGACCAAAGAAATATCTCCCTCTTGTTTTTATTGAGGCTTAAATGTCTGCATTTGTAAACTTGTTTATTGCCCAAATTCTAATGCTATATTGAAACTTGGCATTTTCGATGATATAGTAAGGTCTCATCCTCTGTTTTGCTCTCTTCTATGACTACATACAAGTGATGCTGCATATGTTCTTTATTTTGATGGTAGATAAAAATTATTTTTGGTTTCGGGTGCCTATCACTCAAAGAATAAACAATCACAAGCAAACACAAACAACAAAAAAAGATTCACTGGGTGAATACATGTTTGGTATTTATTTACATGGTAACACATAACAAATGCCAGCATTAAGCACATGTAACATACTGACAAAACTAAAAAGCAATGCATATGTCCCCTGTCATGCATGTGCGCATAAGACAATATGTGACAATTTGTTATTTATCAACATAACATGGTGATTTCGGGAAAAGGTTAAAAAATCAGTCTCAGATCTAATCGCTTTCTTGTAGGAGAATGGATAATTTATCACATGATTTGTGACAGCAGAAACCATTGCCTATAATAAGACATGTATAATGTTTTGATTTTGAAAGCAAGAAACAAGCTAGATAATATTTATTGTATCCATAATACTGGGATGTCAGTCTATTTTCATGAATAAGCAGGAATATGTTTTATACTCTGTTTCTACACAGAGGCTTAGAAAAGTGAAGTAACTGATTTCATCTATGAGGAAAAACAGGTTTTTTTTTTCATATCTGTTTTCCTATTAAGGTAAAGAGTTTGACATCCCATGTTTGCTGACAAAAGTTGAGAAAAAATTAGCTGATGATACTGACTTTCAAGATCACAGCTATGATACATGTAATGGTGGAAGAAAAAAAAAAGTTAAAGCATTGATCTGGAAGTCAAATTATCATCGCTGATGAAATTGTTTCTTAAAATATTAGAATGGTAAAAAGTTATTTTCTCAAACCTTTGAAATGAATATATTTCAAATGCATACATGACAAATTAACAAAAGTCAGATTCATCCATACTCATTTGCTCCCATTCACAATACATCAGACTATTACTGCAGACACAAGGTAAAAGTGAAAGGATGGTTAAAAATCCTTAAATCTGAACACTATTATGTACAAAAGCAATTTATGGACATTCAGATTTGACTCATTTCATTGAATTTCTAATCTCCATTTCCATAATTTCCATCTCTGAAGTGATTACAAGTATGCGGGCAGTAAGACCTGGAAACTGATGAACATTTCAGAACTGTTTACCCTCAGCCCCAAACTTCAGGGATCTGAATACTGACATTAAAGGATATTGAAAGCCAACAAAAAATCAATAATGATGACGATAATAAAAAAACAACTAATAATTATTACTGATAAGTAACTAATTATATCTATGGGCTTGAACATTTAGAACTACAGTGGGTATAAACTGAAGGGAAAGAATTTTTGGCTTACATGTGAAGAAGCTGACAAGGATTGACAGTCTTCATTCAAATACAATTTCTGTGTGAGAATTGTCAGTCGTGAAATATGCTACACTCCACCACAACAATCAGCTTTGTTATAAAAGAAAGATGAAAGACAAATACAGAGTCTTCCTGCTAAATTAAAAGGGTGATAATTTTCCATGTTCATGTGACAGTGGCCTATGCTATATGATAATTGATGCTGATCTAGTTCACAAAAATAATGCATCTATTGAGTAAGCTGTTTGCAGTGCCTACTTTTCATTTAATTTTGTTTTTTTTAAAAACTATGTCTGGCATTGAGAAAAAAAGTATGCACCAAACATACAGCAAGATAGAAACATCAGTAATGTTCAGTGTGTGTGATTCTCTCAGATTTAAGTCACTAAACTGTCTGGGAACAGCACGGCTAAACTACATGATTGCCTTCCTCATTCAAATAATGCAATCTTTGCTTGACAGATACAGAATAATGATATTTAATGTTTTGATTAAATTAGATTAAGTACATGAGATATCAACCACTCAGACTGTGTTTCAATTGGCTGGGGCAAATATAAAAAAAAATATAACAGAATCTTCTGACAATAAAAAATATGGAGCCATTCACAGACAGTGCAAACTTCAGAGAAAAACTAATTCCAAACCAGTTCCAAATGGACCACCAAATAGGGCACCCACTTTCTAAATAAAGCAAGAAAATCTGGGAAGGTAGATACATCTGAAATTTTCCCTGCCAAATCATTTGCAACATGCACATTTAAAATGCTCAAACTCTATCTGGGCCAACATTGGAAACCTGGGGTTTTCTCTCTAGTTTTCTCTCCTGGCAAATTTTAACCAGCTACAACTTTGAATTTATATGCTGTTAATCTTGCAGTTCAAAATTCTCTCCTAACTGCTAAAATGAAATATTACCATAGACCTTAGCAATGCATAACAATTTAATGATATCAGAAAAGATCACTCACCAATCTGACTAAGATAGCAATTAAGGAAGGGTAAATATTTTATCACATAGATGTCTGGCCTAGTGCTGTATCAGTTTCGCTTTCCTGTCATAGTAAACCAAAAAGGTCAAAATGCAAGTCCAGAAATGTAACATCGATACTTCAGAATTGTTTCATCTAATGGGTGGAGACCACAAAGCACTTCATTTGAACATTTAATGCAATAATAATATTGACATCTTCTTTAGATCTCAAAGCCTTACATATTACAAAACGTTCCTGAGCAGTGACACGGACATAATGTATTGAGGATTTGGAAATCTGAAATGACAATATGCCAAACATTCAAAAGATACCAAAAACCCACAATGTATGTCCCTAAATGGACTTGCATAATTCCACGAAAATCCCAAATCAGATAAAATCATAATGCCAAAGACAATCAACTCTCAACATGACAAAACATCCACAGATGAACACGTTAGATAACATACAACATTACTGCACACAATGTTTGCAGACATTAGCAATATGGAAGATGAAAGGATGCATGGTGAAAGCATGGTGAATTGTGAACAAGAGGGTTGTGCAGGGCCAACGAGAACTTGCGTTCAAATATCCAGACAATTGTTCAAAAAGTCTTTCTTATGGCACTAAACAAAGTTGTTAAAAAAAAAAAAAAATGACAAATGCATGTCTACTGGCCGTAGGCTGTGATTAAAATGTTCTTGGTTAAGACAATAGTTCAAACATGATCAATAAATCATGTAAATCTACTACCACTGGCCATTTTATAAATAAATTCATGCTTCAGACAAAGCATGTGTTTGACATGTAAGTAATCAACAGGTGCCATCCCTAGAAAATCATTAAATTCAAAACTTATACAGGAGTGACACACTAAAAGATTTTTTGTATTAAGATCATCTGATGAGCTGCTGTGAATTTATTGTTGGAAAACAAGAGGCGACATATGGCACAGTCACTTATTGCCAATGTCATTTGACTTGCAACAAAGGTTAAGAGGTTGAGTTTCAAACTGCAACAAAACAAAATAGAACAAGCTGAAACAATATTCCTGGAGTCTGCCTTGTTCTGATGCTATGTGTGATATTTTTGTCTGCATATGACCTATTGCCAAGCAAAGAAAAGCATGAAATCTATCATGACAGTTTCCACTGCATGGTGTCACATTCAACAGACTGTATATTTGAAGCTACAATAAATTTGTAATTGCTCAATAATTTATCAAACATAGCCTCACTGCATCGAGTTTCTATTTTTCAGTATAATTCTTGTTAAATAAAGAAAAAATAATAGTGCAGAATCTGTTTTCCGCTTTCTCTGTCTGATGTCACTTTCATACTATAATTTGACAGGAAATCAAGATTCGAAAAACAAAGTCGTTAACCTAAGCGTGTCAACGCTTTTTCCACTGCTTTAAAAACTCTCATACAACGCACAGGTCTTTGTCGAACACTAAAAAAAAATATAGGAACTTCTTTGAATAAAGATGCTATAGATCCTCATTACCTATGATTTGCCATGAGTTTGACAGGAAAACGTATGTTAAGTTAAACATTTTTAAATGCATAGCAT
>JBCEWB010737296.1:0-16851 GCA_039654565.1 Peronia peronii | reverse complement strand
CTCATCACATTCAAAGTCCGATTTCTCCGTTCTAGCCCAGCGACTTACGTCTCATTTCGACTGGCCGAGAGACATTTTCTCTCATCTTTTGCAATGCCTTCATATCAGGGCATACTTTGAATAGAAAACATAACTTATCAGTTCATCTCTGCATTGATTTTATAGAAGAGATACAATGGTCTCCCTATAAAAAAAAAAAAAAAAGAGGGCTCTTAGGCAGATTGAAAGTTACACAACCCATCTGACCATTGTCTTGTCCACTGACTATGATTAGTTGACTATTTCTATTAGCTAAAGGACAGCTTTTTCTCTTGGGTGTTTTAATTAATGTAACAGCTCCCCACCTATCATCATGTATAATTTCATTAATAATACCCAGCTCGAATGTTGAGTGAGTTTCCACATGACAGTATCACTGATAATTGAAAACATGGCATTTAGCTATATTACCCCTCGAATAATTGCCCAAGTGACTCAAGCCAGACTGACCGAAGTAGGAAAACATCTGATTAGTCAGGAGGCTAAACTTATTTCTCCTTATGCACTGAGCCAAACACATTGTTGCATACTACGGGCTAGTTCACATGTGGCCTGATTGCTCAGTCACATATCCCCCATCACTTCCCATTGTTGTGTCCCTGTTTCCTTTGCCTTCTCCTTATTTTACTGCACCCCCCAGCACTGTACCTTTCTCACAAGTGGACAGTCTGACATGAAATTACACAATGAGTTCTCGTGGGTCTTGGCCTGACACACTGGATTTTAGGTGGATTTTTAATTTGGGAGCAGGTTTTTAAACAGGTGAATTATAGAGAAAATTCCATTTCACAGCAGAGGCAGGCTTTCAGGTGGATTGGGCTTTTAGGCAGCAGGTTCTTAAGCAGAGGCTAAGAAGCTCTTTCATTTTACAGGCAAATATTGTGTGCAAAGTAAACCCAAGAGGAATTTTCAAAGTGTAGTTCATTTCATTTCCTGTTCTTCTCATAGAATTTTAACTCAAGGCACATAAAAATTCACATTCACACTAACAAAAACCCTTTGCAAGCACAAATATCCGTGATTGTATATTCTCTTACTCAAGAATGAGGTATTTCGAGAATGGTCACATGATCGAGAACTATATGGCTTTACATAAATATTTAAATGATGTGACATGTCTGAATGCTCGTCATTCATCAAAACTTATCTACCATATGTAGAGCATGTGCACAAATCAGTATGTGAGTGAAAACTTCTGGGTCATGTGACTGATTTTGAATCTCTTTGTTGGTATTTTATCAGTTATAATTATTTCATCATATTTTCGGGTAGAAGAATCTGGAGTTAGTCAACCAGATAGTCATTATATAGAAAAGTCAGTAATTTTTTAAAGAAAAATAAAGCTTAAATATTTGCATGTGTGCTGCTGTGACACTAAAATTAATCATGTTCAACTTGAAAATGAAACTATATGTTTATTTCCCCAGGGGGACTCTTGTTGTCACTGTTACTTGCTGTTTTTGATTTTTTAAAATGATTTTGAAAGTCATCAGTATATTGTATTTTTGCTTTACATTTAGGAGCATATGAGCAGGAACTAGCTGTGACTTAGGGACTTACATAATGGCCACTAGAGCTGCAACCTGTGAGTTTTGGATGTTAATTAATTTACATGTATATTACACAGTGATTTTGATCATCATAATTAATGACTGCCTACTTTGATTTTACCAATATGTCTATTTACTATTTAGGCAGCAAAAAGTGACATCATTGATGCACAGTGTATTACGTGTGTATGTGTGTTTGGGGGAGGGGGCAAAGGAGGTGGTGTGTGTGTGTTGGGGGGGGGGGGTATAACATAGAAATTTAATACCACAGCTGTGCATGAAATATTTGAAAGACTATATTGAAGGGTTTAAAATTTGGGGTTAGCAAGACATGAGCATGCAGCTTCAAAAGTTATGTTGGAAGGTCTAAAGCTATTGAAATAGAGAAATGAAGGAATTATTTTTTTAAAAATATATACCTGATTGTTGTGATGGTTTTGGTTTGTGAAACTGTCTGTCGCATTGTATTTTATCAAATTCTTTGTCTTATTACATTAGCTAATTACGCTGTTATGAAGTCTTTGTCTTACACTTTTATAAATTTACGCTGTGAGAGTTAATAATAGCAGTTTATATTCACTGCTTGAAAGTAAGTATGGACCGATGATTGTCAATATATCTGAGTCAGATAACTTTGTTAGGATTTTCTTTGGAGGACTAATGGCAATGAATTCATTCTTTTCAGTCTCTTCAAAAATCCGAAACCTGAAAGAGTACCATGACAAGATCACCAGTAATGTAGCGTCACTACCAACAGGTGTGGACATTGCCAACACTCTAAAATATTTTTCCCAAACTCTTCTGAGGTGAGTGTAGGCCTACATACTGGACCATTATTAAAATTCCATTTCAAGGCTTGAGAGAGTAGAATCTATGTGTGGAAGTGAAATCATGAAGACAGTTTGAGGGAAAGAACATGACAATAAATTATGTATTGAGTATGAGTCATGCATGGAGGATGTAAATCTTCTTATCATGTTTAAAGCCCGAGGCTGTCATTGAGTAATGAAGAATTGAAATCAGTAGAGAACCCACGTTTCAGCCACCACCTGGTCATTTCTCCAGCAGAACGTTCACTCCCATGGCAGTTACGTATGTTACGTCAAACGCTGTTGATAGAACCCATGCTGGGTTGGCCCGTGGCAACATGTTATGCCCTAATAGCATGGAAGGGATGCTACTTGTGGCAGAGGGAGAGATTTCGCCAAGTAGGGGCGATTTTGTATTCTCCCAATTTCAGCGTGTCACTTGCGAAAGGCGGGCGTAGGCATGAATTTGACAAGAGATGCTGACCACAGATTTCATGAAGTAGATACAGAAAAGCTACTGCCTGGCGTGGGTCCACTCCCATCCCTTTATTTTTTCCCACAACCTCAGATTAACTTGCAAGTGAAACTGGGTCATGATGACCACTGCCAGTAAATTAAATACCTTGATCCCTCAGTATTTATCGCATTGCTGCACTGCTATGAATGAAATTTAAACTTGTTATAAAACATTGTGTGCACAAGTCTATGTATGTCATGATTTGAATTATTCTCAGTAATTAAGTAAAAAATTATGAATCGAGAACTGAAAGTAGCTAAGCAGTCAGCCATTTTTCTAGATTTGGGAACTATTTACTGGTTCTCAACGTCACGTAAGAATCTGAAACCAGTGAAATGACCTGAGGTTGGAAATAGATAGTTTTGAGTGATACATATTGAATATTGTGCCTAAGCCTATAAAATGACTATATAAAGTTTAAGAAATGGTTCTTGATTCTAAAAATCATTTAGTTATCATTGAATCTTGCTCGTAAGATGAAAAAAAGCAAAATCGTCAGCATGACTTTGCGTCAACAGCACAGACCACCTGCGGTTCTCCTGTGTCGGCCATATCATGCCCGCAGAAAGTGAAATAGTCTAAAAACTTTCAGTATCGCTCCGCCCTAAGGCCTGGCCGTAGAAATGCGGGTTCTCTAGAGATTCAAGCATCAGTCTCTGTAAAGTTTCTTTTGTTTTCACGACAATGTAAATTTGATAACAATTGATTTTCTCAGAGGAATTTATTATAAGTTTAGTGTTTATAAGGAAAATTTTGTTTCTATTTATTATAATAATGATTTATAGAAGAAAATTATATTTGTTATCTTTCCTCTTCATCTATAGTGTTTTGAAGGATGTACCAAGTCTCCCTGTAGAGAGTTATGGGTTGCGTCAGAGAGATAGTGTACGCCAGTCCATATTCCCAACTTTAAGTTATTCAGACTTGTATGAGGCAGTGTTGAGCATTCTTGATCTAATTCCCATAGTTCAGATTGGACAGTTAGGTAAGTAGCTATAGTTTTATTCTCTTCTTAAATTCTGTTGTTCTAAAACCGAGCATCTGAAATAGAATTAAGTGTGTTAAAGAACTTTGAGCATTTTTATATCTTCTGTTCCAACCATTTAAAACTAAAAGCAGTCAAAAGTTTCATACCTCTGTGATGAGCTTTTCAGTTTTGAAGGAGCACTAGCCATTCTTACAAAATGTTACAGCTGGAAAATTTAGCTAGGATATCTGAATTCAAACAATCTCATAATTTGTTCGATTCATTTTCAGTTTTGTATGAATTGATAAAACTCATTACCCTGACTTCCATCAATATATGATGTAAGGAATTGGGTGAGATGACCATGATGGATAAAAGCCACACTGGATTAAATTGTTTTATTTGCAATGTATGAAATAGGCAGCAAAGTGTAAATAAATGAGAAATATCAGAACTGAAATAAAAGGCATACATTCATAAAATACAGTAATACCCATCTTTAATAACGTTTTACATACCGGCATATTGATGTAACATGGAAGCTCACAGCTGCTGATCTTTCCTTCAGATATAGCAACAATTAAGTGATATGATGGGAGTTGCAGTAGAAATATCCACATGACCAGTATTACATGGGTATGAATCTTTTGAAACACTCAAAATTCACAGTTTTACGTTTAAATATACATTAGTTTATTTGACTGTAAGAATTCAAAAGTTGATCTTGCATTGTGGTAGTAACGGCAAGTCTTACAGCAACCAGTGAATTCTGGGGAAGAAGCTGATTGTGAAATGACTATAGATGTCACTGTCAGTAGGTTCCCTATATTTCTTGATTCACGTTAGTGAATCAAAATTACAATCTACCTAGGATATACAAGAAATTCCTTCATCAGTTTATACATGACACATGAAACCAGTAGTCATTTTCATTAGTGTTGTTTTGTGTCATGCCTCATGAAAGAGAATGAAGGTGAGTGAATAGTTGTGAATCAGTATTTTCACCTGCCTCTTGCACATCTATGTGTGCACTGTGAGATAGATTATCATTCTGTGGCTCTGCACAACACACAAGTTTGTTTGACTTTTAGTCAAACATATATGTGGATATGAATCTGTTTTGAAAGATTGAAAGGGGCTGCTTAGCACAAAAAAAATGAAGAAATAACAAGATAAATTCATTTGCTCCAAATATAATAAAAATAAGATTCTTTTCCAAAATGTAAAATGCAATAATTCCAAGATGACTGTCAAATTTCCTCTATATTTAAGCCAAATTTGTTTTCCTTTGTCAAATTCATGCATTCTTCATTTTCATTGAAGGTTTTATACATTAAAGCTCAGAAATGAAAAAGACAGACTTATGTCATTTACATATGCATTATCAGGCTGAGGGTAGAACAGCTTGTTTCAAATGTTTTTGATAACTTTCACATATTCATCTACCCATTATACACTGTCTCCTCACAGTCCCATTTATTGGATTTTTTTTTTTTTTGATGATAGTTCTTTCATAAATTATTTATTGGATTTTTTTTTTTTTTTAGTTTGTTTTGGATGGTAGTTCTTTTTTAAATAAAGGCGACAGTTTTAAAGTACAATTTTCAAATGTACTTTTTGTGTAAGTGTCTATACTTATTGTATAGCAGGTTAAAGATCACTGCATGCAGAGAATTTGAATGCACTACTCAACTGACATTGACATGAAAATTGATGGGAAACAGAAATACATCTATCTTTGAAATTAAGAGAAGTTTATGGACTCATAGCATTAATGGCATCATAACGGGGTACAAAAGTTGTGACATTTTACTCAATTTTTAACATCTTACTGTCACTGTTTACCAATCATTTTAGCAGTAGATCTAGTTTGGAATATTGTCACTGCACAAATTCGCCCCACATTTTTGCAAACTGTTTAACCATACAAAATATTTTTGATTTAAAGAGTTTATCACCACAAACTGTAAAGAGATGTTGTCAAACCATGTTCTCCACATGGAAACACCAAGGATAAGGAATGTGGTGTAAAATAATCAGGAAAAAAAATCAATGAGAAGTATGAAACAGTATAGAATGTAGAGTGGATACTGGGATGATCATGTATATGACTGAAACAGGAAGCACTGATACTGCCTGATGGATTTTGTAGAGCTCATTCAGCTGATGAATATTTTGAATGTTACATTTCACCTGTTTTTATTCACAGCACATAACTGTAGTGTTGTCTAGGTAGTTGTAAGATTTGGAATGACTGCTGGCAAATGGTTTATTTTCCAACAGTAATTTAGCAGCTGTTGTTATCCAATGTTCATGGACAAGATTATTGTCATGTCTTTGTCACAGTAGTGGCTTCCATTACAGGAAGTAGCCCGCTGATATTGATATAGCACTGTGGAATTCATGTCTCTTTGTTGTTGTTTATTTTTTAAGTAGATAAATAGCTTTTGGGATTGCATTCCTCAGAAATTCATTCGTAGAAGGAAAGCATAGGAGTTTACATTATCTGAACATTGACTGTGTTTGTTTGTTGTTGTTGTTGTTGTTATTGTTTCACAACCCAAAACTTTTGCTTTTGCTCGACATGGTTAGGATTGAAGGTAAAATTATGATTTGTCTCTATATTGCTTATGAATTTTTGAGCATGTTACTCTTCTTCAACAATATATGAACATAATAAAATTCAGTCTGTCTCATAACTTTGGTGGATTTGAGATGATTTTTCGGGCAGAAAGAAAAGGAAAGGATTATCTGTTGGGGGAACACATGATTAAGGAAATGGTAGGAATGCTGAATTTAACATGAAGCCAATTGTCAGGATTTTAATTAGATTTCTTCTTTGATTTGTTTGATAAAGAAAGAATGACTAAATTCCACTTCAAGACAGGAAGACAAGTAGACTAAAGAACCTGGCAATATTGTCATAACTTGATGCCTTGTCTCTTATTCTAAAAACAGCTTTGGGAGAAGCTGTCTTGAATGTTCTTGGCTGGTTGGTCCCATTTCTAGAACATGATCTTCTGGACACCCTTCCCTATACGGTAGCTTCAACTTTAGCAATATTTCCACCAACACTGCATAAAGACACAATTGATCTATTGTGCACAAGTTTGCTACCCATGACACTGAGTAAGTATTCACATTTGATCATTACATTTTTTTTTTTTTTAAATTCTGATAGCTGATTGTTATATTGAACATCCTGCAAGTCTGAGTTACTTATTTTCCTGCTGTTGAGCTGAATTACACGATTAGAAATATCTGATGCAAAAAGTGAAAAATAAATGGATAGAATAAATAATTCCTAACCTGAAAGGGAGAAAAATCACTAGTGTGATTTGCAGATATCATTTTCAGAATATGAGATAATATTCAGTTAGAATTTGACATCTAAAAATTTTGTGGATTAGTTTTTAGTTGTCTGGTGTTCATCTTTATTCAGGTTCTGATTGTGGAGATGAGCCAACTTATGCCAGTGAGTCAGCAGCAGCCATCATCACTATGGTTTTTCAGCATACGGAAAATGGAGGTAAAAGATCATAGTTTAATTATGCATCAGACCCCATTTTGTTAGATATTAACCATGCTGTTCTATGTGCAAGAAGCAGAGCATCCTTGTTTAATCAGACAGTATGAAACAATGTTATCATACAGTGACTTCCACAATAAGGTTTCATAGTGATCTATGGTAAGGCTCTGAAATCAATACAGAGTATTTCTTTACTTCATTAAAAATGTCTTATAACCAGAACGACTGTCTAACTGGCAACCAATCAAATACACTTAAAAAAGCAAAAAAACAATATGAAGAACTGGATGGTGATCAAATTGATAATGGTTTATATGGAAGGAAATATTGGAGACATGTCCAGAACATTTTTGCATGGATGTTCTTTACATCAGGAGGCAATTTAAATCTTTGCATTTTGATTCTTGTTCATTATTATAATTTGAGGCTGAAAAAGTAGTTTGTACATTTCTTTTGTATTCAAAACTTTGGTAAGTCAGATCTTAATTAGTCTTCATCATCACTTAATAACTAGGAACCTTGCTTTATAACTAGGTGAAATGTATTTTTGTCATGTCTGTTTCATAATTTGCAACTGCAATTGTTAAAATTGATTCTCTATTTACAGCATTTCATTCCCAAATCCTGGAGAGTTTCATGAGTATGAAAAGGAATGTCATTAAGGTATGATAGAATACTTGATAGCCAAAATCGTTCTATATTTTCATTTAGTGGCCTGAAGTGATATTTGCAAGTGTTTATGGCCTCAGTAAGACTTGATTGTATCTCTTATCTGCATTGAACAGGTTTTCTAACATTATACTTCTTAAAATATTTGCTAGTTTATACAGTCTTCTGTGTTATGATTAAGACACACACACAAAAAAAATATAATAAATATTTATTTTGAAACAATATTGTGTTCAAAAGTGACCTACTCTTGTTCTCAGGACATTTTGAGCATCATTGCTTACGGACCACCAGCAGCAAAATCACCTGCAGCTCATCTGCTCTTTTATTACTGGCCACAGCTTAATCCAGCCCTCAGTGACAGAAGAGGAATACATTATAAATATTGTGGTAAGTTCTTACTTTGGACTCTAACTGTTCTCAGTTAATTTGAAAAACTGAAATATCTGATCTCAGTGTCAATTTAGTATCCCTGTGAGGATTCTTTAAAACATTCAGTTCTAACCATATAGATACTACTACATTATTGCTTGGAAGAACGAAACAAAAATTTAATATTTTTCATGTGATTTTCAATGTGTTCATTACTTTTTATGATAGCAAAAGCATCTCTTCTGTTGCTTTGTTTTGCCTTGTCAATCTCTTATAATATTGGAAAGAATATGTGTTAAGAATTTGAATCGACAGCAGGCTGGATGTGAAAGTTATGATACATTTAGACTCTTTTATGCAGTTATCTCACAGTTTAGACATTATGGTTTGCTGTTCATTTCCCAATCACCTCTGTGGCAATTATGAATTACTTTAAATTCCTATACAGTAACCTATATGTTAATGTGATGCAGCATCCAGTTGGCTTGTACCAGCAATAAACCAAGGAAATTTTACTCCTATAATATTTTTAAATGCTAAACAGAGACATTTCTCCCTCAGAGCAGATACAGTTCACGTAAACAAAATATGGGGAATAAACCAATAATGTGGAAATTTACTGAAAATATCATTGAAAAAAATAAGAAAATATTCTGAAGATTGTATTATTATTATTGTTATTGTCAGTGCTTATCATTGCCACCGTTTGCTATCTGCATAGGACCAAAATTGAAAAAATCTATTTTATCATGGGATATGTAAAAATAGCCCCTTCTCTAGGTCACCTGTTAATTTCAAATTATTTTGACCAGTAGATATGTGCGTACGTTTGAAACAGTGGTGACTATGTATGAATAGCAGATGAAAAAAAAGGAAAATGCTATCCATATGTTGGTGAAGCAGTGGCTATCTGAGGATAGTGAAGAAAGAATTAGATGGTGAAGAAAGAATTGGATCGTGTATGCTTAAGGGCAATTTCATAAGAATTGGCCATAACAATTCTACCATGTTACAACTTGCTCAAACATTCAAGCTTGTCATGATTTTCATCACCATACTGCAACAACTAAATCTAAAATATTTTGTTCACTCTGACCAAAAACGACTCAGATGCTCCATATGCAGACTGCAAACAGCGGCAGTCTTGTTTTAAACATTAATTTATTAAGTCATTGATCTGAAACTGAAAGGAGACAGTGGTGGAAGATGGTTGATTTGGAATAATATAAGTAGGTGGTGTAGAATAGATATAAATAATAGTTTAGAACAGTTCTTCAAAGGTTCAGTTCTATAGCTCGCATGACTTGTTTCATATACAATGGTCTGTTAAAAAAAATGTATCCCATAATATCATTTCATATTGAATTCTTCCATAAATTATTGTCATCACTGTTTTATGATTAATAGCAAGGAAGTATTTCTTTCCATGCTACAAAGCAATGGAATTCACAGGTACTGCATCTAAGATTTTCCGCATTCACATGAGTGTCTCCTTTATATTTTTTGTTGCTTATATTTGTAAAGCCTTAGATACACAAAAACGTGAGTTAAATTTTTCAGTTTGTTTTATGTAACAACTAAGCATTTTTATTTTGTTGATTTAATTCTCAGCTAGTTTTAATGGTATGTGAATCCTCTGTTTCAAGGAAAACATTGGTGGGCACACATCACATAATATTACTGCCTTACCTGTGCATCTTTTTCATTGTGTGGTGAATTGTCCATCCTATTCTTGTGAAACCATTTTGATTTTCCTCTTTCTTTCTTTCTTTTTTATTATTTTTTTTTTTAATTTATGTTATTTTGTTTCAGTGGCCTGTCTTTATTTTTGCACAGCAGAGTTATTGACACAGTTATTCCCCATTGTTACCATTTTTGTCATATAACAAAAACAAAATAAATTATAGCTCACATATAACAGATAGTATACAAAAGATCTCAGTGTCACCCATTACTTTAGCTCAGTTCTTGTAACAGATAATTCAGCAGAATACCTATATGAATCAAGGCTTCAAGCACAAACTAGAAGACACTTTTGTAGTTAGATGGGAGATAAGATTGGAAAGAATAAAAAGATGTGGCATAAAAGTAGAGTACGTGTAATATATATAATATTGTTACTGCACTGTACATGCATGTAATTTTGATATCAATATATCACTTAATTAGCCAATGATATTGTTATTACAGCAGACAAATAGACTTCCCATTTCTTGTGTAAGTGTCATACATGAAAATTAGCTCACACTGAATTTATTCATAAATATATAATGATGTATTTGGACTTTGCTCCTCATTTTAAAAAAAAGAATTATTTTTGTATTTATGTCTTTAGTAAATACTTTATCACTGTTTTGTAATCTCCATTTTCTTCATTATTATTTGTTTTTAATGTTCTGTGCACTGATTCTTTGGTCAAGGCAAGTAACAGAAATTTTAGTGTATGAAATGTATGAACATCACCGGTGGCGCTGGACCACAGTCTCCTTGTCCTCATTCAGCATTCAATACATTCATTGCACAAAGAAAAAATGCTGCCTGTATTGCAATTGATAACAGAAATCATACTGAGCACCTTTTCATTTTGCAACAGGCATGTCTGGCACTGGTGTGAAATCTGACAGTTTGAAGTTTTCTTCTCTTATTTTTATGCAAATTTGATTTTACATCATGATAATAATTTTAAAAAGTATTTCATTTCTGATATATTGAGTTGAGAAAGACAGATGACTATTTCATTAGTTATTAAATTTAGAGTGCAGTCTTTTGCATTATTTTAAAATTTATAGCTTCTGCAAATTACATTTGGTTTAGTGATTATACTTTGATGTAAAAATGATGTAAGAATTAAATTGGAGGTTTCAGACAATATATATGAATAAACATTGAATAATCTCTGCTTTGAAATTTTGCCCTGGGTAGAGAAAACATTATGAAAGATGCCATATGTGAGAACTGAAATGTAGAAACCCACAAATTTGTTACACCTGAAGTAATTGTTTCTGTTCCCCTTTTCAAATGATCTGCTCTCATTCAGCATGGCCAGCCATCCTGTGCCAACGTAAAGGATGCATTAATGATGGCAACTGTCAAGCAGTAAAGGTAAATGCATAAATTATAAATTTTAACAAGGACAGACAAAGAAATAGTGTGATTTTTTAATAGCAATGTTTGAAAATAACAAATGATCTTTTAGTTCACCACCATATTTTAAAAAAAAATGGTATGACTTTATTTTATCAAAACAGGTTGTTTTTTTTTCTTTCTTAAATCATCATGCCTATTCTAGAGGCAGTTATATGATTTCCAGTTTAATTTGTAATTAAGATTTTGCTCAAATATGTTTTTTAATTTGGATAGAGGCTGCACTTTAAAGGAAAGAAGCATTATTTGCTTTTGAGCCATGCAAAATACATGATGAAGATTTCAATGTTTGCTTTCTGGATATGATACACAGAGTCACAAGTCATTTATCTTTTCTTGTCTTGTTCAAGATGTGCATCAATCCTGCACTGGCCATCCACTCTGGAGACACACCTCCACCACTGTACATTTGTAGTGACTGTGTTCAGGCCTTGAAGAAAGAACATGGAGAATACATGGTGGATCTACTCATGCCAATGCCTCATGTGTCATCTGTCTGTGAAAATAAAGTCAGTTGCTATTGATTTATTTCATTTGAATGGCATAAAGTTTAAATTGTTATTAGCATGAAAATAAAATCAATTACTCTTAATATTTCATTTAAATTGCTTCATTTGAAATTACAATTGATTTTTTAAAATTCAAATTAAAAATACCTTATTTAGTAAAGTAGTTGTGGAATAATAAACAAAAACAAAACATTTAGGATTTGAATAGAAAGACTTTAGATTCTGAATTGCCTTAAGTTTAGTCTACTTATTTTTAGAAAATTTAATCTCTTGTGCTAATGGGAGGTGGAGGGTAGAAAATTCCCGTGAATGAGAAAACTTGAACAAAAATTGCAAATAACCAGAAGTGTTAATTGAATTGTTATTACTTATATAAAGTGTTCTATACATGATTTCAAATTTTTAACTGTGAAAAATTCATGTTGTTTGCATGTATGTACACGTCTTTTTCAGAATTGCAAGTGTGAACATAATATCGCTATATGCACATGTTTTTCAATTGAATGTGCAAGCTACAATAGTAACAGACCCATCAGATATTGCAGCAACTGTCATGAGCGTCGTCATGGCAACAGCGGCTCACCCAACCATATTTATCACACTAGTATCACTGATATTTGGAGCTGTCCTCCAGAAGTGCAGCGATATCTGATGGATGCTATCGTCAGGTATTGACTTGACTATAATTCAGATATCCTATTGTTGTCATTAAATAATTCATACAGATTATGGTATATTTATGCCTTTCAACCTCATGGGGGTGATTGTCTCAAAATTCATATATCCTGTTAATCTAATTTCAGTGCATAATAAAACTTCAATGCTTGACAGATAAAAGAGCAGCTCTCTCCATAGGTGCAGTGATATCGATGTCAATTATCAAGTGAACTTTTATTCAAAATTTCTCATTGTTGCCAGTAAATAATGTATGTCTATTCCTGTTTTGTTTTGAGTATACAATCAGATTTCACACACTTGCACCAAAAAAAAAAAAATCCGGCTTTCATTTTGCTTTATAAATTATTTTAATGATGTATGCATCTGAAATGTGGTGTTAGACACTAAACTATTCAAATATACTGCACAAAGATAAACTTACTGCTCACTGTGAGCACCACTTTTAGAATAATATCAGGGAATCCATGAGACAATTCTCACTCTAGTATTTTGCTATATGTCA
Organism: Peronia peronii; assembly: GCA_039654565.1. NCBI lineage: Eukaryota > Metazoa > Mollusca > Gastropoda > Systellommatophora > Onchidiidae > Peronia > Peronia peronii. Next base: position 3,566 of record JBCEWB010737296.1, on the reverse strand, counting down.
TTCATATGGTTATCTAATCACAAATTCAGGATGAACAGTTTAATTCACTGTCCAAATACAAATAAAAAAAGATGACCCTCTCACCTTCTAAATGCTATTTTTAAATGAGGAATCATGTGAAGAACAGGTATAGTCACAATTTTTTAAATTTCTGACTAGCTCGATCCCCTTTTTGTAATAAAAATTTTCTTTTGAAAATGAACATGACCACACTATAGGAACATCTTTGCTGCTTAGTACTTTACTTGAAACAGTGAGACCTCAAACTTTAAAATTAGAACATCTCTTAATCTGTACTTTGTGACTTTTCCCAGTCTCTTTATGGGCTCCTCTAGTTTATACAGACAAATTAGTGCATGACCAAATTATATGTTTTTTTCAGTCTTTTGAAAGAAGCTTCACCGATTGGAACAAAAAGAATGGTGGAAATGGGGGAGGATTTGAGACGCTTGAGAGAAGAGGATGAAGGTTTTGAGATGGAGGATGCAGGAGAGAGAAAACTGCTGAGTAGATATGGTATCTGGCTCCTTGTTGAATTGTGCAAGCCAGCAGAGGATATACCAATTGTAAGTGGTGGTCCAGAATTGGATTCATGCTCTTGATTTAAGCAGAGAGAGCAGGAAGGGGGAGGGGGGTGAGTTCTAAAATTGGGATTTTGCGGAAAAAAAAATCAGCTTGGGCTTTTGTTTTCTTTTAACACTTCTGTCTTTTCTGAATGTAGAAACAATTTAAAGAGAGTTGATATGTCCAATCTAAGATGTTGGAAAGATGGTCATTCAAAGAGTGACCAGTCTATTGCCATTCAGGCTCTGGCTCAGTCGGGACTCTTTATGCAGTCATAGATCATCAATATTTCACTGACCACGGACAGGTGATGCATAAGAAAACTGATTACAATGTTCTCCACCAATATTAGGGGTCCCAGTGCCATAAATGGACACTGTTTGACCCTCTGAGTCATTGACCACATCAAATATTAGCCAAAGTTTTCAACAGGTCCTCTAAAATAAACTTCCCAGGGCATAGTGAGAGTGAGATTTGCCCTATTTCTGCTATCAGAGTACAGTAGTGGATTATCTGTCATAGCAAAGGTTAGGAAATCTTGGTTCTGACAGACAAAGACATGGTAATCATATATTAACCCTTAAAGGACTGGCCATGTAGAGCACTATTATTCCTTCAGGACTGGCCATGTTTTGGAAAATTCCTCAATTTTAGCTCATGTCAGAAAAAAATTTATATAATATAAGCGGCTCTACTTCCGCTTCCTTAGTTTCGAAACCAAGGTATACAAAGCATGGTATGGCAAGGGAAATATACACGATCAGGACTCTGCATAGTGTGACCTGTGGTGGAAATATACGTGAGTGGTCCTTTAAGGGTTAACCTCTGAGAATCCTTAAATGATTCTGTGGAAGCCCTATTCCTGGTAGGGGTAAGGAAGGGAGCAAAAATAGAAGAAATATGTGAGCATAGGCCCAGGAAAAAGCAAAATGAAACAAAGAAGTCACAGAGGGAAGTCTAGTATGTAAAAGAAACATGTTTTGAGGTTGAATGCTCAACCAAAAGCTCACTATGACTATTTTCTCTCCGAACAAACTTTAAGTGCATTTTTCTGAAAATGAGGTTTTTCAGCACAAACATGCAATCTACTTTTTTTTATTTCTGGAGCAGTTGCCATGAAATGTATCCCAAGTTCATTTGCATAAAAAGTGTGGATGACAAATGATGTAACTTAAATGGTTTTTGCCTTTCAGGAAGTTCTTGGACGCCTTCTTGGGATGTTATTTCAATGGTTTGATGCCACAGCATATTTACCTGATGGTGAGTCCTCAGTTATTTTTTCTTATGATATCAAATAGAATATCAAAGAATTAAGAAAATTATTCTCCTTTAAATTTCTCTTAGATTTTAATCAAATCTTAAAGATTTAAAGATTTACTTAAAACATTAGATAGTGGGATTTTGTTTTCTCTTAAAAGTTTTGCCTTTTCTGAATGTAGAAAATAAGATAAGATAAGGAAAGAGAGGGTATGTCCATTCTAACATGTTTGACCCATGGTCATTCAAGGGATGTCCCAACCTACTGTCAACCAAGATTTGGCTCCCTCTGGTTGCTATATGCAGTAGTAGATCATATTGTTTGACCGGATACAAACAAAGGATGCATAATACACTTGCTTATGACCTCTTCTAGCAATAGCATGAGGCACAAAGCAAGGGATGGACATTGGATGACCACTTTGAGATGAAATAAGTTCATGACCACGCAAAATATCAGCATAAGTTTTCACCAGGTGCTCTAAAATGAACGTCCACCTCGTAAAAAGAGTAAAATTCTCTGTGCTTCAAAGCAGTGTTATGGACTATATGACACTCTTAATTTTGACAGAGAAAGATATGGGAACTATATATAGGCTCTCAAGGATCTGAAAGTGATTATATGGGGGCCCTTATAATGATAAAGGATAGGGAGCAAAATTCGAGAAAAGATAGGAACAGAAAGCCGGAAAAAAACAAAATAAGACACATGAGTCATAGAAATAGGGCTAGTATCAGAAAAAAGGCTGTTTTGAGACTAAAAGCCAAAGAAGAAACTCTCCATGTCAATGTTTAATTTTTAAAAAAATTTAAATGCATTTTTCACAAACCTGATTTGTTGTTGTCTACTTTTTATTTCTGAATCAATTTCAACCAAATTTGGCATATATCATTTTCATAATGAGACAAAAAAATGTGCTGTGCTTATGTGCAACTCATTCTGTGTGTAAGTTTAGGGGAAAAATAAGTTTTTCTTATGAGCAAATGGGCAAATCTGAAATTTCATTACATGGCATTTTCAAAAATGTCGAGAAAATTATCTTTTATACACAGATAGTATGCTAAACAACAAATCAATGAAGTTTAATTAAGTTCTATTGATATTTGGCAGAGGAGATAGATTTCAAAGATAGTCATGTCAGAGAAGCCAAAATCCATGACAACTTTTTATGAAAGTCATTTTTTTTTCACCGTTTTTGTCTAATTTGAACATGCTGAATCTGATGGAAATGGTTGAAATAGTCTATCTATAATAATTTTTTAAAAATCACCTCCTTAAGGGGAGGGGCGGGTCCTGAGAGTGATTTTCTAAAGTACTCAATATAGGCTTTTTTATGCATCATATTTAAATTCAGCATGTCCAAATTAGAGGAGGGGAAGTGTCAAAAAATAATTTGAATGGTTGGTTGCCATGGAAATGCCGCCATATTGGATTTGTGGCTCCAAAAATTGCTAATTTTCAAAAGCCTAAGGCTTTGGTGTTTTTCAATAAAATCATTTCAAATTTTTCACACATGTAGTATTCCCTAACTTCAATAGCGCTAAGTATCAGTTTTTTTAAATTTGCCATAGTTTTTCTACTACAAATTTTTAAAAGAAGGTACTTTTTCTCATTTTTCTGGCACTTCGATAACATTTTCTCAAAAAGTAAACAAAATATTTCAAATTCGATACTTGTTATTATTTTACACATATGCAGAAAGATTCATGCCAAATTTCAAGTAAATCTGTTGGTAAATAAAAAA
>JBCEWB010737186.1:3082-14926 GCA_039654565.1 Peronia peronii | reverse complement strand
TACTCTGAGTTCATCATTACCATCAGTATCTTCTTCTCCATAATCCGTATCAGTTCTATGGTATAGATCACATACCATGGATTCCATTCCATCTGACCTTGAGACAGTTTTGACATTTCAGTTCATGAGTAACTGCGCGTTTTTACATCATCGCCCACTCATCTCCTCCAGGAAATCTGTGATCTGCCTCATAGCCTCTTTCTTTGTGGATGTGGTTCTCATCCTAGGACCTCTGGTGATTCGTATGGCTCTATATCCCTGATCGTGGTGTCAGTGGCCGAGTGGTTAGATTGTGGGACTCAGAATCAGAAGTTTTAGTGTTCGAATTCTAACACGGATAACAGTTTACACACATTTCCTGCTCGAAGAGGTAGAAATTTCCATCGACACAGGCTGTTGCTGTGAGATTGTATGGATTTGATGACCTATTGAGTAGTCGTCCTGTATGCTTTCAAAGAGACTAAGAACATATATGAGCGTCTGTTGGATCTGTGGGGTTAGATTGTAAGACTTTAAGACTCTGTACTATATGAAATAGGCCTACATAAATGCCAGATGTCAAGTATTGGGTTTCTTTTGTCTTTCCCAGGTGAGGTGCGTGGTAGAGACCCGAGACATGAGCCACGCCATCCAGCTGGAGAAGGAGATGCGCAAATACTACTCACAAGTGGAGTTCTCCTTGGATAAGTACCTGTAAATTTCTCAGCTGACTTGCAGTTCCAGCTAACCCAGTTGTGTTGTGTCCACTAACCTTTCTCCATACTGTGCCTTGGCTCCAGCCAGATGAATCCTTTCATATCATGTTGGTGTGATATCAACTAAATTTGCGCCCCAACGATCTCTGAGATCTGAAATTATTCAGATTAGCATGATTTTATTTCTTTGAATTTTTATTTTCAGTTTGTACTTTTTAGTTATTGTTTTTATTTACTTGTCTATTTTTTTAGGAGGAATTTTTATCTGATAAAGACATTTTATGACAGACATTTTTCCAGAATATACATTGATTGCATAGAATGTAAATCACAAGTTGTTTATGTTTTGGTTATTTTACCTTTCAGGTGGTTTGTGGAAGTTGTGGTTTAGCTGATCAGTAAAAAAAAAAATACAGAATCTATGTGAGAGGTACCGAACTGATTTTTCATGCAGAATTATATAGATCTCCTATATCTGCAACAATCTGATGGACAGTTTCAGAGATAAAGTGGTTAGTTTGAATATATATTCAAATACCTCCACAACCACATTGTCAGAGCAATAGACATGTCTCGATTAGCGCATTCTGCGAAACCCCCCACAGCGTCTATTTTTAGAAGGTGGGCAGCCGACCACACTGCGCTGAAACAATCAGGCCAAAGCCTACTCATTGAGGGTTTGAATCAGAAGGATGGTTAATTAACAAAACATGCTCTTGGGGCTGTATAAAAGCGACTCAAGGCGAAAAGATCATGAGGATGAAAGAGGTGACTTTCAAAAGATTTCCACAGCCCAAAACACAATGAGAAAGTTATATGGAGTGGATAAGGCGAAATAGTCGCCCGCATAGCCAATTTCATATCGGCAACATTGGTTACCACCATTTCGTGTGCTCGAAGGATAGTGTTTGTTTTGAGTATGTGCTTTTGTTTAACACAGCAACAGCAAGATTTGCGTTGTTTATCCATAGTTTGTATTCATAATATTATTAACTTATCTGGCAGGGATTAGATTTAGATCTAGATCTATAGATCATCTAGTACTATGTGGCTGAATTGAGTCAATATATTTTACTTTCAAAGACACTGTTACCGGCAGAATCTGGATAAATATATAGAATTTGTACGTAATACCAAGGTATACTTTATGTCAAGGTGTAAATAACAAAACTAAAGAAGGAAGAGAAATGAACTGTGCAGGAAGAGAACTTGTGTAGATATAATTTATCATCCAGGTTCCACTACTAAAATTCCAATACCACATCAAGATACTCAGGGTGTTATCCCTGTTGTTGTTTTTTTTAACAAAAACAAAACAGTGAGCATAGTCTAAGGTCTTGTGTATGTTGAGTATGTTGAATAGGCATTGTGTTAATTAAGTCATACTTGTGTGAGCAGAGTTTTGCTGTATCTTGATTATATTGCTCACATCTTTCTCCACCTCTGGTATCGTAAAACTAACTTACTTTATAATGCTTAAATGGTGAAATGAAAAGCATATTAACTGAACTCAAACATGATTATTGTGAAATTGCGTAATATATAAAACTAACGATAACACAAATTCGTTACGCTCATTTCACATTTTATGGCTGATCTCAGCTCATGTTAAAGCAGATCTAGATCTGCTGGTTTACAAAAAAAGTCCATCAACCGATCAAGAGTTTAGATCTCGCTATATCTAAATCTCGATCTCGATCTAGTCAGGTCAAGATGAAAAAAAAAAAAAAAAAAAAATCGCGTAGATGCGTAAAATGCAAGGCTTATCAGTATCACTACCAAATGAACGAATAAACACTTTATGTAATTTAGATCTAGATCTAAGTCAGGATTTAATCCGGTGGGAGACAAAAAAATAAGAGGGTTGAACGAATGTCAGAGCCATAGATAGGATAGAGATCTAGATCTATGTAAGTGTGTATTTCCAACATTGATATTATACAGAGACACCTCTATTCTGTAGAAATTCTTGCAAAAACATAATGTTCTTCAACCCGAAACTAACTCTTTGCTTTTCGCCATCATTGAGCGCAAGCGGGTGCAGCTCGATATCGGCTCTCCTTCGAAAAATAGACGCACGACATTTCCGGGAGATGGGCTTAATCGAGATTCTGCTATTGGTGATATAAATCTTTTTGCACATTCCAAAATCAGTCACATGAACGCATTCACTCTGATCAGCCACTTATAGCAGTAACCAACCTCAACTTCAATCCTATCATTGTACCAGATTTGAATTGTTAAGCGCCATAACCTACGAAGAATAGCCCGTTGTCAGTAGCGTTCTTACGGCAGAGGATGTATTTGTGGTTCCAATAGTCAGGGATATACTCTAGAAAATGAAATGCGTCTTCAAGTTGCAGCAGCATTACGTGTTCTCTTTAATCACTGAGTGAATCAGTTTAATTTCTCCATTTTTTTTCCCATCCAGTTTCAATACCATTGTGTTTTTTTTGGTGTTTTTTTTTTCTATCAGTACAGACTGTGTGTTTACAGATTTTTGTTGTTGCTATTTTCACAGATTTCACACAGAGAAGTGTGATTCCAAAAGTCAGTTATGAGAATATTTTATGACATTTAAATGACTGTTGACTCCTCAGGGTGCTTGCTTTGAATGTAATTATTTGAATAATCTCTCCTCATCATCTGTTAAATTTTTAGATAAATCTTCAAGTTTTCACCATGTTCTGTCATTTTTGCATATCATGGACTTTATCTGATATCTTTGAATATGTACAAACGTAATGTAATTCAACTTCTGCTTTGAAACTAAGAAGTTTGAATTATATATATACAACAAAATGGTATGGAAATCCTTTTCGTGCCAAGCTCAAATAATCTGTAGGGATAGACTATGTAAACCTGGATTATCACTGGTTTTCCTACAGAAAAATATATATATGAGATGCGACGCGATGAAATCAGGTGCTTGTCAAACTGAGCCGACCGGAGAAATCATGTGTTTTTCAATAGTGAATGAATTTTTAAGCAATTTTTTTTCTTCACCAAAGCCTTCTATTCAATCTAAAAATGCTTTTCAGAGTTCAGTTCACTGAAATAGATCGAGTGAAAGCCCAAAAATTGTAATTTGGTGGCATGACCTAACAAGGATTAATGAGGATTTACAAAAGTGGTCAGCCATTTTCTCGATAAATTCAGCTGCAGCAGCAGGTCACCCCCATCGTATTTAATTGCCAATATCTCAACTTCTACTTAACGTAAAACAATCATTTTTTCACACACAGAAAGGGAAATGAATAATCTTCACGGCGATACCAATAACTCAAAATGCGCAAAATTTGCCGAGAGCATGATTTCATCGTGTCGCATCTCATATGTATATTTTTTTTAAGTTTGAGAAATGAGAAGGACCAATTACCGTATAACACTAAGACTTATACTGAAGATTTTCAAAACCAAGAGAGGTGCTCATACTGAAGCCTTTAAACACATGGAAAGGTGCTAGATCTTGGTCCATAATTTAGAATATACTCAGCAGCCCAGCTCCATAGATTTTAAGGGGATTAGAAAAGAAAACAAATCCATCAGAAACACTTGACCAAAAGCATGAATGAAAACCTGTTTTATCACATTTGATCTTGCAGTGTTCTAGAGCTCTATTTGTCTCAGTTCTATATATCTCACATCTTGTTTTCTTTTTTTGTTCTTCTTGCTGTTTTGCAGAAATAGCACTGGAATGTATCATGGCTCTGCAGCTGACTGACTGACTGAATGGTTCAGTCCAGTGTCTCAAGATAAATGAGTAAACATTTGGTCTATTATGTTCTTGTTTAATGGCAAATCAGCACAATTGCAGCTCGATCCCGCCAGATCTATATATTTATTGTTACACTTTGTTATTGGATGATGTGCTTGGTATTCCATGTTAACACAATAGATAACTTTGTGACTCAAATCCTGTCCATTGTTATATGATACATAGTGGTGTGAACTTTGACATAATAACACTGCCTTTTGGGAGATTCTATTAACTTCATAGTTTCATTTGCTCAGCTTATCTTTAACAGATGATTCTGAATCAGTTTTTGTCACAAAATATTTAAATTGCAATGTCTGTTGGTATAAAGTTGAAAACATTCCTTAGCTGAAATGGCAAAGAAACAGTGATGTATGATGGCATCCGATATTCTATGAGGTTGTGATACTACTTTTATTTGGTTTCCTTTTATATGTATTTTTATTTTCTTATTTGACAGAAATGAAAATGTTGTGTAACCACTCTTATTTTTAAGTGTTATTATTATTGAAAATATGCCAACATTATTAATTACTGATATTTTAGTGTTACTAAGTGGTGTTATTTTGGTCAATAAAATGCTGTGATCATAATTTTTATCAGGTTCAACTCTGTCATGTTGAAACAATGTAGTCCCAAGGGAGATGGATTCAGCTCAAGGATTGTAGACCCATAGCTTTAAACAGCTTGATCTCAAATGTTGGTCAGCCTGGCCTGTCTGGTGATAAAACACAAGATTTGTGTCATTATATCAGACAATTTTGTCATTGTTAGCTGACCAGTGAGAACTTTGGTAGTTTAAGTACTTTTTCTATAGCACAGCAGTGATGGCACGAATTAAGGTTTGTTAAAACCTACTGAGCTCTAAAGCAACAGTGAATGTTTTTTTATTTTCGTTTGTTTGTTTATTATTGATTGAATTATTAGTCAGATAGATCTGTCAACTTGTCATTTTTCAAAGGGTTAAGGCAGCTGCGAAGTGTTTTTAGTTGGCTGAAATTTTTCAGGTGATATAATTGCCTTGCAGCCAAGCCCTTGGCCTTAGCTGGATCAATTAACACACTTGAAGAATGTATTAGAGTTAAGTATAAGTATTAAGTTTTGTGTTGAAATTGTCAAAATTTAAAAATAAAATAAGACTGCTTTCTACCATTCATTCATATTGAATATCTGGCTATGTAGCTGTGTTTTGATCAGTAGCTGTAGATTTTGTTATTAGAATTGTGGTAATTTAAATTTTTGTATAGTGGTGACAATGTTATAAATGCAAGTATTAGGTTTTCCAAAGAAAGTACATTGATACAGGGAGAGAAGTTGAGAGAATTTACATACAGAACTCAAAGATGCAGTGAGTCTAAGAAAGTGCATATAAAAATGGGCAACTGTAAGTTGAGAGAATTTATAACTCAGATAGCCACTGAGTCTCAAGAAAGTACATGCATACAAGGCAACTGTAAATTGAGGTAGTTTATATACAGAGCTCAAAGATGCATGATTCTAAGAAATAACATATGTATAGGACAACCCCCCAAAGTATATATATAGATATATATAGATATATGTATATAGATATATATAGATATATAGATACAGATATACATATGTAGACAGACAGACAGACAGACAGACAGAGAGACAGACAGACAGACAGACAGATAGATAGATGGATGCTCAGAGATGCACCGACTTCAGTATTCAAATAGCCTGGCTGTAAGGTATCAGTGTAATGGTTTCCTTTCCTGTAGGTAGGAAAGGGGCTCAGTACAATTGTTTATTTTCTTCTTTGCTACAATGTATCTAATTATTGTCACATATGTTGAGAAGCTCTGTCCATATATGGATATGCAGATCGTTTACTATATAATTCATGCAGTGACCATTGTTGCATAGAAGCACTGACAGTATGCCTTGAATGCTGATCTTTTTTAAACTTGTATATTGAACTAAGAAACAAAATATGCACTGTTATTAGAGTTCTTGTTAAAGGGAGAGTATAGGAGGAGTATATCTCAGTCAGTTTTTAAGGGCTTTGTCTCAATTCCTTTCATTACTTTTATTTAATATGTCATTTAGCCTCTGGCTTAGGACGTTGGTCATAAGGGAGCCAAATTAAAATCAAATCTTCCAAAGTTGCACTTTTTGAACATTATTCAGTTGCTGTAATTATGCTTTTTGCTTGTGGTTTCATACCAATAATACCGTGGATTTAACCAAAGTATCATTTTACTTGAATCTGTAACTGTATAATTGTTGCCTGAATGTAACCGCCATTATTTCATTTCTTCTGCGTTTCATTTTAATCATATCCACTGAGTTTTTGTCATTTATTTGTTGATAATGAACTGCTGAAAACCCATATCATCTAATTTTTTTTTATCAATTTATACTTGCACCATTTTAATTTTTCCCCAATTTTTTTACTAAAAGCTGTTATTAGAAACAGTTGTTTTTTCATTAACTGTTTATAAGATTCAGTCATCCAAAAAAAAAAAAGAGAGAGAGAACAAAACTGGCTCCAACACTAATTTTAGTATTTTCTCAGCTCATATCAGAATTGTCACTTTCTAGTCATTTTTTAAAATAACTTCTGCACACCTCATGCTTTCATATGATTTTCTGTGTCTTTTCATGATCTGTTGTTCATAGTTTGTTTCATATGCTGATTTTTCCACAATCTGACTGCATCCATTGTCTGTGTCATTTTTTTCCTATCAGCTGCTGTATGTTAAATGTTAAATCCACTACAGATTATGGAGTTTATTGTTATTGGTCATCCTATGATTCACCATTTGTCATATTCCCCAGAACTGTTTGAAATCAGAGTATGGATCTGACATCACCTCGTTGTTATTTCTCAAATGCTTTTAGGGACCTACTTTGGCAAATCCTAGGAGATTATTTAAACTCAAATTATGATTTGATATCACCGCACCACACTGGTATTTCTCTCACATAATACTTTGTGTGTGTGGGGGGGAGGGGGGGAATGCTTTTTCAGCTTCTATCAGATCATTTGAACCCAAAGAATAAATGTCATGTATTTGCAGTGTTATTCCTCACATATTTTGTTGTTTTCTTTAGTTTCTTGTTGTTTTCGTTGTTTTGTCTGAGACTGCCTTTCCATCTCCTAAGTGATTATTTTAATCCAATATGTAAATTTGATGTAACTGCTCTTTTATTTTTTTCCTGGGAATTGACTTTCCAGCTATAGAAAGATTGTTTAAACCCAAAGTATATAAATTTGATATCATCACATCTGTTATTCCACACCCATTTGTGTTCTCTTCAGAAAGATAAAATTTTCCAGTTTGCTTGCTATTCCTGTTTTAACCCATTGTGTCGTCTTTGAAATAAACTTTCTCACTGTCATGAATTGCATATTTTTATTACGCTACCTTATGCATTGTGTGAAAATTAATTGCTTTGTCGGATGTTCAAATGCGAACTTCCTCACTGCCTCGATCTAAGATATGGTGTTTTCATGGGATAAAAATTTGAATAGTCAGATGTAAAACTGAAAATTGTAAATGATTTCTCAAAGTTCCTTGAGTCATTAATTCCAACTGGGAGAGAGTCAAGAAGTTTTTTTTTAAATTGAAAGTATTCTTTTCATGGCTCTGATTTTTTGGCTGCTATTCTTTTGATGGCTTTCATTGTTACGTTCTATAATACGTCTTTCAACCTCCTAGTTGAGGTTATCTCAATTTTTTTCATTGTTGCAATGTTTTTCCATTTCTCCCTCTATTCTAGAGTGCATAAGAGATAACCTAACTAGTGGCACCATGCAAAGTGCAATTTGGAAATTACTATTACTTTCACCTTTGTGATTATATCAAAAGGTGTGACAAGGGAATGTATGAAAATGATTTATGTTAGCCTATATGATATTCACCAAGCAGTATAATCATGTTATATTTTCCCTGGGGGAAATTTTCAACCTCAGTGGGCAATTTGAACTCAAGTGGTCATGAGAGAAATCCACTTTTTGTTTCTTTTTTTAGCCAGAATGCATATTCATAACAATAGTTGTTAGAAAAGTTCTGTGTTTAATTCAGAAGCTTTCTTTCCAAAAATATTCATGAGTTATTCAGATTTTTATTATTCCAACATTTTCTTTTCATATTTTAATGCAAGTCTCTGGTTTTGCTGTCACTGTGTGGTTGTTTTTCTTATGAACTAGAAAAGAACTGAAAATGATTAGTACAATGCACAACAAGCATTTTTATTATTTTTAAACAAAATGTCACAAACATGCAACATTTTATATCCCATCTATGATAAATGAATCTCTACCTCATTTCAGGTAGTTTTGAAGCAAAATAATCACCGTGAACATTCATTATTCGTACACAAAATGTTACTTTTCATTTTCATAAACACTTCTTAAAACTAAGATGAATAGGATTCTATCTGTTGTCTTGCTATTGCAAACGAAGAGTAATTAATCTCTATGCATGTCACAGATGATTAGTGTTGTTGTCATTCTATAATTTTGGAGAATGAAGATCTCGGTATCTATGAAGACAGCCTATTCTGCTCCCTTACTATGTAGTCACCATCAGTTAATCCACATAAAGTTGATGTGTTTCCAAATCTTTTGTTTCAGTTATGTACTGTCTATTGTTTCACTTATTTTTCATTATTTCCTGCTTTTGTGAAATAAGACCTTGAATGTCTAATTATTTTACTGCATTGTTCAATTACAAGAACTTATTTTAAAAAATAATTAAATAATTGCTTGTTGCAGTGAATTCATGTAACCATATATCCTACATTCAGCCAGCATTCCTACTTTAGCAGAGTTTTAATGGAAGTTGTTTTCAAACTTCTTATTTATTTTGTTGATCTGTAACTCCATAAACGGTTTTAATCGCATTGTTGTGTTTTGTGGTACAAGAATATAAAAAGATATGGTTTTTCATTTTTTGATGTGAAGAAATATAAATACGTAAAGATGATTTAGTAAATTATGGGATTATTGATAGCATTGTCAAGTATTGTTATCTTAATTTTTAGTTTTTTGTTTTGTTTTTTTTTGTAGATATGGAATAGTTTTATGTTTCATTTGTTGATTAAATGGTGGCTGATTAAAGATTATGAGAAAAGAAACATCTAAAAATATTTTTTCTATAATTTATGAGTGTGTGACAATTGTATTTTGCTTTTTCGGATATTTATGCTAAAAAAAAAAATCCTCTAAAAAAAATCAATTTTGATCGAATGAAAATGCAAATTATCTGCCTCCCTGTTTATTGTTCATATAAAACAAAACAGAAAATAGCACAAATATAGTCGTGACACATGCAGGAGACATCATGCAGGCTTATTTGGGGTACTAGATCTGGTCACAACATAAATCCTTGTACTCTGTGTCATTTCTTTCACAGATCAGTATAAAGCCCAATCAGTTGTAAACTGTCATAGAGGGTTTTTTTTATTAGTGATTCGTTGTCCCTACATTTGCCCAGTAAGTAAATCATCAGATTAGATGCTGTCTTCTAAGGCTGGATATGAAGTGAATGGGCCACAGTTTTTACCAGTTATCATGGACGTTGTTAAATGAGTGTTCTTGAGCTTCAGCATAACAGAAACCAAGAAAACACACTGGCAACAATGTAGTTGAACATTAACCAAAGAAACAATCGATGTGGGTAACTTTTGCAGATTTATGAGCAAAATGACATACATATATAATTTAACGGCAAGTTTAAGACAAAATAATCTGATATACCCGAAGCAAAGCTTTGGGTGTGCCAGATAACATCTAACTTTATTTGAAGGTAAATTAAGGTAATATATGGATACTGTTGCATTACAAGTGATCCAGGTAATAATTAATTATGCATTAGGCTAAAAGCGGATATCTCATTTTATCCATTACATCTGTAGTTGAATCCAAACTAGATTAAATGTCAACATGCTGCTGTCTATCACTTAACGCTCTCACATTGTTCCTATTTCACGTCCAACACCTGTATCTCCTTTACTCATATCTGAAATGCCTTAATGAAATCCTAACCAGCCTAAGTCAATATTGTTGTTGCAGAAAAAGTGATGAATTGACAGCAGATTAAAAGCATTTCAATTTTCATTAGGTGTTACGTATCATTTCTCTATGTCGTTGTTGTTTACTTAAGTCTGATCGAGGAACAAATAAACAACTGGCCCATAGAGCGGACCGAATAGTGTGCATAGAACATATAATGTATTTTATTCACAGGTATCGTGAAGGCCCATTTTTTTTTTTGAAATGCAACCAAAAAAAAAAGCGCGCCTCTCTCTCTCTCTCTCTCTCTCTCTCTCTCTCTCTCTCTCTCTCTCTCAAATATATGTATTATCATGCAAAACTTTTTTTGGAGTATGAAAATACGGAGGATGTTTCGTTAAGACGGGAGAAAAAAAAAATTAAAAACTAGAACAATCCTTTTTTAGGGACTGACTAATATTTGTCGAGAAATAATTTAGCAGATAATACAGGTTGGCTGTTTTGGAGCTGTGCTAGGAAGAAACCAAAACGAATTCGGAAAGCAAGGGTCGAGTAAATCGTATGAAACTGTGTACATCATCAGTCAAAATTTGGCTTTGTGAAATTATAATTGAAAGTAGTGGTGGTGCCAGATTGTGACGGAAACAGAGTGCTTTGATCGCTGATAAGTCAGTTTTGTGTCAACTGTTGACCCTGCATAATACAACATATCTGGGTATACATCTTTAGCCAATCGAATTTGCTTCAATCTTGTGAAAGTAGGTACATGTATTCTGACAATCCATGACCATGTGAATGCAAACAGTTACATCGTGACGGGTTTAAAAGTCTAATTTGTCTCTGTACAATTTGCCGCATAAACTGTGGAAATATGGCCATTTATCCAAGCCATGTTATTCAGATGGACTTACTGTTACCCTCATTCAAAGCCAGACGGATACTGGGTAGACAGCTTTTGCCATGTCAACTCCAGGAATCTATTATTCATGATGCCTCTGTTCCAGAGCTTCCCAACTAGTGAAAAGAAGACATCCCTCAAGAAAGACTAGCACTACGGCAGGATTATTAATATTAGGTCCCAGCGGGGTTTAATTCCTTGCAGCCATTAGCAGACACAGAAAAGCACAGAAAAGACCTAGTCCTGACTCTTTTGGTAGAGTCGTGCTCATTTTAAGATAGTACATTTATGAGAAATTTGAGAAAGCCTGTCCTTTCACATTAAGATGAAGCTTGTGCGGTTCCCTTTTGATTTTACCCTGGAATCGATCCATTTCTATTTGTTGAGTGAATCTTTCATTGGAAGCAGTACATTTATTTGACTATACAATGTCATGTAATTTTGTTGGTTCATCTTCGATGACATACAAATAGGTATACAATAACAATTTTAATTGATATAGATATAG
>JBCEWB010737075.1:0-16854 GCA_039654565.1 Peronia peronii | reverse complement strand
TATTTGTCTGTCTATCTGTCTGTCTGTGTTTATCTCTCTGTCAATCTTTTTATTTATCTCTGTATTTATCTATCGGTCCGTCTAACGTCTGTCTGTCTATCTTTCCGTCCTTAAGACGATCTGTCCGTCCATAAATCTGTCTGTCTGACACGATAGTGTGATTTTATCTCACTGTGCCAGGATGACACATATCAACACTCGGCAGTTGATTCCACGATGTGACAATTCCCTCGTTGTGTGTTCAGACGTCCATGAACTAGACTAGTCTGTTGATGAAAGAAATATATATAGCTCAAGAGGATAAACTTAATCCTGTATGTCTATAATATATAGTCTGTATATCTATGTGACTATCTGTCTGTCTGGCTGGCTGGCTAGCTATCATTCTGCCTGTCTTTTCTTCCGTACGCCTGTCTGTTTGCTTGTCGGTCTGATTGTTTATCTATCTATCTATATATCTATCTATCTGTCTGTCTGTCTGTCTGTCTGTCTGTCTGTCTGTCTAACTGTCTGTCTGTCAAATGAAGACAACCACAGACAGTCTCACTTCCTGGGAAGCTTACAAGTCGGCTGCCTGGTAGGCGCTCTAGACCTTATCAGTCTAACAATATCATTCACTGTCTGTAATCGGATACCCATTTTAACCTGGGCCGAGTCAGGAAATATGTCTAAAATTGCTTCACCCAAGGACAAAATGTCGGAAACAGTCAGAATTCGAACCCAGAATTTTAAATCCCGAGTTCGACGGCCCAACACCTCTGCCAGCGACACCATATAAACAGTGGGATTGTGATGAATATCTCGTAATTCTTTGTCCAATCTGCTGTGACATAATTGACGTTCACTGCAAGCACAGAACAGATTTCAGCAACATCATCGCCGGGCTCATTCGAGATCTACTTGAGTCATTTTACTGTAGGCAATATTGTTATGCGAATGGATCAACCATAATTAATTGTGAAATTTGCCTCATAAATTGAATAATCTCTCATCGGATCGATTCAAATCAGAATTTCAGAACTTTTCAAACATTTCTCGGGAGGTTGCTATATAGATAATTAATGTCAAGTTGATAAAATTATTGCACTTTGGAAAGTCCTGGAATTTAATTTCTTAGTCCTTGCAGAGGTGAAACGGGAGTGGGAGATTAAAGTGAACAACAAAACTCGATAGAGACACAAACTGGACTGTAAAGCAGATGTACCACAGGTATGAAACCATGATTATGTCCATGTGTGGCACTAGGCGTCAGACTAAGGCTAGAGATCTTAACACAGAGAAGATAACACAGATTTATTTAAGGGCCTCTCATATCTGGCAGGGTAAGTGTTCTTTTAAAAGCCAGGAAATACAACAAAGTTAGTATGCTCAAGATGATTAGCCCTAAAGCGACCTTTAGTATTGTTTCCATTGATATTGTCATTATGCCTGATATCTCAGGACTGGTGGCGTTGCCATATCGGGATGACACTTAAACAGTTTACATAACTCAAGATTATTTTCTGTAAGCGAAACCACTTATATCATTTAAAATGTTAAATGCGATGCTGATTCATTTCTCTATGAAGCGTGTGATACTTATAACACTGGGATATAAAGGGTTAAGCGGCTATTGTAATGAATTTGCTATATTGTATAGTAAAAGGCAAGGGGTGACAACGTGAGGTTAACCAACATATATTTTTTATCTCCCCCTTCCCGACTTATCAGAACTCAGGTCCTGGTGATGGGCGTGGGACTCTAGATCGCAGCCAAGTTTTCTTTCGAGTGACTAGTAGACATCCATTGTTTCATGTATTTCTCACATCGTATGGTACGGTATTTTCCATTCGCTTGAGGTCTTTGCCCCAGCCTTATTATTGAGGGCACGGATAGAAACATTACCGGGAGGAGTGAGGTCCCTCCAGACCACAGTCAAAATCTGCCCTGCTGTTAAGTTAGGGACTTGACAGAGCCCATTAGTGAATTACTAGAACTTGCAAACTATATATAGGTCAGATACATACTAAAGCCTTGATTATCATTCAACCGTATTTTTTTTTTCGAACTATCTGTATGTCTGCGTGTCTGTCTGTCCACCTGCTTCTCTCTCTGTCTATTTCTCTGCCTGTGTGTTTTTGTGTCTATCTGGTTATACCATGATAATTTTATAATTAGTTTAAGTGGTGCGTATTTCCGTACAGTACAAGCTCTATGCGCTTCACAATCTATTTTTACCCCCGACAGATCCGAAGAAGACACACGTAGCATGCAGGGTGGCTATTCTCTGTTTATAGTCGAGTACCCATTTTGACATGGGTCAAGTCAGGAAATGCACCTGTGTGTGAACTGTCTCTTCCAATGACTAAATTTTAATGTAGGGACTGGTATCTGTCTGTCAAAACGATATAATTTTGTTTTTCTGTGGTTTATTCCATTCTATTGTCCCGTACGCAAAGTTTTCTTTTTTTCATTTACATATAATTATGTTTCAGAATGTTAAAAACCTTTCCTCTTTCGATCGTCGGTTGTCCGGAATATTCCCTTTTCTTTTAACTAAGCCTTTTCGTGGCTTTACTAACCAGGTCGCTCCATGCCAAGACAATAACATTGTTTCTTTTGTTTACGGCAGTCTTTCGCTTGGCTAGAACTGGGAATAATGATCCTCATTACTTTAGCCGGGGGAAAGAAAAGAAACAATTCAATAATCTTTAGCCTTTGGACTGTTTAGACCCTGGGTCGGGCAATCAGGAGGAAAAATAAAAGTGTGGTTGGGGGGGGGTGGGGGGGGGGGATACGGGGAGACGAATAGGTAATAGAGCGTTGACAATGCTTTGTGACTATAGGGGAGCAGTGCTTACCTCCTTTGACCAAACCCATTTTTTTGAATTACATTTTAACTTTTATCCCATTTACTAAAATATAATATTAACACTCACAGTGTGCTAAAATGCATCCCTTCATTCTCCCAAAACTGCATGAATATGCCCCAGTGTATATTTAAAGAGAGATCTTGAGTTTGGAATAGATCGCATTACTTATTTATTTATTTATTTATTTTAAAGCATTTTTTTCCTGAGGAAAGATATTCACTATTGAAATAAATTTTCCACTAGTTTGTCAAAAGACATCTCTTTTTTAAAAAAAAACTGCGTTTTAATCACTGTAATTGAAATGGAAGATGGGTAAATTAAATGGTTTTAACTTTTTCAAGGCAAAGGCGTTTGGTCAGAGTTAACTGTTAGAGCTTAGACAATGCTATGGTAGGGCGTGGGGGGCGGGCA
Organism: Peronia peronii; assembly: GCA_039654565.1. NCBI lineage: Eukaryota > Metazoa > Mollusca > Gastropoda > Systellommatophora > Onchidiidae > Peronia > Peronia peronii. Next base: position 13,591 of record JBCEWB010737075.1, on the reverse strand, counting down.
ATGTTCAGTCTCGCTGACCCCAGACTGTGGGTGCCAGTCCAAAGTAGCAGTAGTCGAGACGGGCCTGACAATAGGGAGGTGACATAATACAAGGTATGTATTGTGGAGGAGTGTTGGTGGGAGACAGGTGAGGGTTCTGGAAGAGGGAAGGTTAGATCTGGTCTGCATGCTACATTTCATTTGGCAGGCTGTGTTTGGCACAAGTTGTGTGGTATTTACTGGACACGCTGCCTTACGAGCAGTTAGTTTGACACTGACAAAGGAGCATTTTTCTTGTAAGACTACATTGTTCTGTCAGCTTTGGTACAGTACTGGTGTTTAAGACATGTATTCTGTTTTTGTTAAATATATCCTGATTCTCAAGTTAATAATATGCGTTTCATTACGTTATTAATTAGACTTATATTCACTTGTGGATCGTTACTGTTTTCTGGAATTTCAAATTTAATCATACTGTAAAGTGGACTTTTACCCGTGGCAAATTTCAGTGAAATGTGTGGAGCTGAAAAAAGCTGAATCGAAATGGCAATGGAAGAGAGATTTATGCCAACCTGTGAGCACTGCTTTAAAATTTCATTTCAGCCATTGATTTAAATTTTCACAAAATTCACAAGATAAACTTGGTGTGATCTTCTATCTATTTTTTTTTATATTTTAAGAATTTTCCTTTTCAGTGATGTTTCCATTTTAGTTAGAAGTTAAACACGGCATGTAGTGATGCAACTGGCTCTTGCTCGTCTTTGGCATAAATTCTAGATACAGCATACATTTATGTTTTGAATTATTAGTTCACTTGTTGATTTATCGATTGACTTCTTGATGGACTTATCATTACTCATTTATGGAAGCTGAACAGTTGGTTGTTTGATGTATAGGAGTGTTTAATTAAGTAAAACCATTCAGTAAAATGGTTGAGACAGCAACGAACGGCGAGCCTATTTAAATTCAGAGATACTTAATCAGTTCTGTGGCTTGAGGCAGAAAAGTGCTGAAAACAGCGAAGTGAGAGATCAGATCAATATTGCTTTTAAGGAGGCACACCGTGGCAAAGCCTAATGGTTTTTCTCTTTTTTCTCACTGTCATTTTCCCATATGGCCATAGCCTATTATCATTTGTTCACTACCCCATTCCATGTGCATTACAGAACCTCTTGACATTTTCTCTCTTATTTCTGCGAATGGCACCTAGATCTAAGTGATTTTTGACAGGAGTTGACAGCGTCCATTTTCAACAACAAGATTATGTGTTTTCCAGTCAGATTAAGAACGCCAATAATCAGGTCCAAGGATCGACTGTCATCTTCTCTAATATTTAACTGAAAGGGTAAAAAAATGAACTGGAAATATGTGAAATGGGTAAATTCTAAATACGTGAAATGAGTGTCTGGTTAATATAGGAAGTAGCTTGCAAGTAATGAGAATTGAATATCTTATGAATGTGTGAAATGAGTATCGTCTTGGGAACTCTTTCTCATGATTCAGCCAAAATGGATGCTAAAGTTTCAATGATTCACTCCGTGCCCTGCCTACTATTTTCTACAATTGCTCCGTTTGCAGGCAGCGCCATCCCTCTAATCCTCATTTCCTTCTGTTAGGCCACCATTACAATACTACTAGCCGTTCCCTGCAGGGCTGATTTCCCCCAGACAATGGTTCCCTCTGTAGACGTGGTGAGCTATCGCGTTGTTTCCAGTTCACCTCACATGGCGTTCTGTTGTTTTCCCATTTTGGCTGTTAGGCTGTTAGCTTGTGTAGGCTGAGAAAATGACGGGGACGGTGACGAGTTCAAGAAATGAGCTCGAGCCACACGGCATTACAAAAAACCAAGCTCTCTCTCTTAGGGAACCGTTGTCTTAAATTAATTTTGGTGAAATGATGAACATCATTGTCGTCTTTTGGGTCAAAACCAGTAAGCCTGTAGGCAGTTTATTTCATGTTTTGAATAGTATAATAATATCTGGAGAATAAACTTCTGTTCTAGAAAACAAAGAAATACCTAAAATGTCGGTAAAAACAAAGTTGAGATAAATGTTAAGTTCTGTTTATGACACAGCTCGCAAATTAAACTGATCCGATTACGACTAGCACAATTACATAGTTAGACATGTTGGTATGTATGTGTTGGTCATGGTATGAGTTTCAGTATTATTACGCATCGCAGTGTTGTTTTGTGAGACCAGTATAAATCTATCAATTAGTGCGTTTCACCGTGCTGTCTTATGACATGGACAATGTAGATCTCGCGACTTTCAAAGTGGACGACTGTGTGGTCTTTTCCCTCCACTTAATGCACGAGCCATAGATAAATGGTTCATGTACTAGATCTATTCAATGCGAAAAAAAAAAAAACATGATCAAATTTAGGGCTGGAACGGTGTGGGATTTATTGATTTATTTAAGGGTTAATTAGCTAGTGGAAGGTACTGCATGGGAGTTCTGGCTGGGGGAAAATATAACATCCCACTAGCACTGAGAATTTATATAAGTGTTTATTTTGCAATTTTAAGATGTAACTGGAGATCCTCTATCCAAGCTGCGAAGATGGTTCTTTTGATGACGATTTTAAAGGATCTTAAATATTACTGTGACCCTAATCCCTAATGCCTAACCCAAACAAAGTAGATCTAGCTAATCGTGTAACAGAACCCTGTAGGAATTGCAGTACGCCAAGATCTAGTTTCTTCTGTTGCATGTGGTAATCTTCACGATGTCTCATTTCTATTGAGGATGAAATTGGTTCATGACTTTAACATTATCATGCTGACGTCATAACAGCTGGGTGACTACAGGTGAATCGCCATATTGGTGAGCTCTTTAGATGGAAATGTTCCCAGCATTGGCAATAGGACATAAAATGACAATAGGATAAAATGGCTTTCTTATGATTGTCTTAAAAAATTGAATTTATTTCATTGCTGCCATGCGCCAATCTTCCTGTTTTTGGCTTTAAAATGTGACGCTAGTCCGGAGAGAGAGAGAGAGAGAGGGAGAGGGAGAGATAGAATCAGACAAAAGAACATAGGATGAGAGAGACATAGGAGTATGAAACATAAAATGGAAAATAGATATTATCTGGAAGTAGAAGACTCCTCAAACTTCCAGTGTCTTTGTGATGCCTGACATATTGCAAACGTTCTTCTTCATAGACTTCAACAGTAGATTTCTCTTGGTTAATGTTTTTCTTTACACAGGATATGTGTAGAATATTATTACTGTCATTACCCTTAGATTCAGAGCTTCACTCATTAGCAAAACTACAAAGAAGGGACAGAGTTTCAACACAGAGAGGGCGACGATATCTTTAGTGAGGGGTGTCCATCATTGAGCAAACAGATAGAGCAGTGTTGCTCATCAGTCAATCTCAGGATTCCAGGACGAGATATATATACGCGCTTTATTAGTTAGATGTTTCAAAGTTGTGAAACCCAGGACAGTTTGAGAAAATTTGGTCATGGAGATTTAGTTTTGAACCATATTATATATTTATGAATATGTTCTTTTTTTTTCTATTTTTTATCACGTTTGTCTCTGATAAATTCTGGAAGAAATTGTTTTGGCCGTAATTTAGCTTTGATTTCTTATCGAAGATGTGCTTTTCTAATGATGTCGATGACATTTTCAAGTAATGACATAGCAAACATTAGTTCGCAATTCGAGATTCACACTATCGATATTCATCATTTTATTATTTGTTTGTTAGTGTTCACATTTGTTCGGTGCATAGACTGGACCCGGAAGAAATGCGATTGTGAGTATCTTGATCATGGCAATTATGAGATGTACATCATTTATCTAAGGGCACAAAGAGATAGTCGATACTACACCTCGGGAAAAGACAGATGTGCTCTGTCAGCGATTTCAGACTATACTAACGAGCTGCATCCTTAGCTACGTAATGATGAACAACATCATTTATCAACCACCTGAACACATTGCAGCGAGTGATTCGATGATACGAGAAAGTTGGCTAGATCTCTGTGGATAGAACTGATCTCTTTGAAATTTTTTTCAGATCTACAAGTAATTTGTGCTACGCATCACAGCTATCGTTGACTGATTTTTGTGTGGTGTTTTATTTATTTGAATTTAAATGAAACTCTGACTTTATACGAGGTTGAGTCACAGTTTTTCGAACAGAGTTGGTCACTTGCGACTTTACTACGCGTAGTTTCTGCTGTCAATACAGCAGTATCCTTTCAATACATTTTTGTGGTGTTTTACATCTTGGTAAGTGATAGTCTGAGTAATCTGCTATTGTTATTACACATCTATTCTGAAGATTGAGTTGATTTCTTGTTCTCTACAGTTTTGCTATGGATATTTTCTGCTACCCATTACAGCTAAAAATTTGGTTGTAAATTTATGTGGTGTTGGACCTGATGTACAGTCATTCCTCGCTATATCACGGTTCACCGTTCGCGGCTTCATTATATCGCGGGTTTTTTAATAGGCATAGAATCTATGCATTTCTGTATTGCGGATTTCCCGCTAAATCGCGGGCTGCGCCGTTATAAATAAAGTATTTAAATTTCCATTATAAGAGTTTATAACAGTGTTGGGAAGAATAATGCAGAAGGGGGGGGGGGGCTGATAACAGTATGGGGAGGTTTATAAAGATTTAAAAGGTACGTAAATAAAATAAATTATAGTATCCCCACTTCGTGGATTTCGCTTATCGCAGGCAGTCCTGGAACCTGACAGAGGGGAGGGATGTAGTGCTGTTGTTCTTTGACTAAATCTTCTTTGATTCATATAAAATGTAAGGGAATGGTTATGCCAGTTCTAAAAGCTGCGGCCTGCATACCGTGACCACCTGCTTTTATATCAGGTAATGCATCCTCCCGTCTTCCCAATTCCCATCTGTACACACATAATACAGAAATAAGTTTTAAAACCCTGCGCTCACTTCAAAGTAAAAATGTGTAGAGAACATTATAATTGTCATCGTTCAACAAGTAACAAAAAATCTAGATATTTAACTAAGAAAGGAACTGTTCTCATTATAACCCAAGAATTGGAAAACAAAATTTCAGATAATTTATTTCTTAACGGATAAGTTGTCCAAGATTTTAATCCGGACGCTTTTGGATTTTCTTTTTATTGTTTGCTTTGTGTTACAGTCAAAATCTGTCCTGGTTATTTAAGGTCAGCCGTAGGTATTACCACTGAAGCTGTGTGTGTTTTGTTGGACAAAAGAAGTAGTCACCACATCCGTGATCCGGGTCCGTGTATTTGAAATCATGTCCTAAAATTTTATGACGTGTAGAGTTTTGGCAGTAAAACGGTTAAAAACTTGTCAGTCTTTTATCTCTACGTCCAATCTCGGCTTCACTTCAGGATAAAGAATTTGCAGGAAGTCACAAAATGTCATTAAGTCCATTGTCCCCAGTCGACAGACAAGAACAAAGTTATTGATGTCGACACTAACCCGTTTGAAGTAAAACTACATCATAACTTCACAGCCAGAGATGTTAATGCCATCGGACTTTATGTCAGAAAAATCAATGTCCGTTCCTTGTTTAGCCAGTTGTTTTTGTTTCTTTAAACTTTCATTTCTTAATCAGTTGTGTGTGTGTGTATGTGTGTGTTTTGTTTTTGTTTTTGTTTTGCTTTGTTTTAAATACTCGTCCACCTTTGTGTATATTTGTATTATTTTAAATTGTTTTTATTTTTGGGGGTGTGAGGTAGTTTGCCTAAATTTTCTCTTATTATGAGTTGTTGATATTATATTTGTACTTCTCAAGACATGACCAGACAGTTTGTTTTCGTTTTTATTTTTGTATATGTATTTACGTACTTATTTATGGATTACGTTGTTCATTATTTCTTTGTTTGATTGGCTGGTTATTGACTGAGAAGTAGGCGGACGAGCGGATTTGTTAGTTGGTTGCTGACTGGTTGGTTGGTTGGTTGGTTGGTTGGTTGGTTGGTTGGTTGGTTGGTTGGTTGGTTGGTTGGTTGGTTGGTTGATTGGTTGGTTGGTTGATTGGTTGGTTGGTTGACTGGTTGGTTGGTTAGTTGGTTGGTTGATTGGTTTTTATAATTCATAGTTAGACTCACGAGAGATAACGTTATACTACTTATTGAAGGCCAGTGTTATGATCCCATATGAACGCGTATTATATTGAGAGCATATTATTATTTCAGACTCAGATGACAGTATTAATAGATCATAAAAGAATTACAAAATAAGATGCATATGAATGAATCTCCAGGGGTGATTCGTACTCGCTCCTCGACGAATTTCCCTTTCCAAACAACAACAACAACAAAATCAAATAATCTGTCCTTGATACAGCGGCAGTTCGGGCAGCTGTAGACAAGAGGGATCAGATTGAAGGGTGATATGTCAAGTCTGTGGTTGTGACTGTCTGTTTTTGACGGTGAGCCCAAATCTGAAGCTTATAGTATTAAATCTGTCTATGATACTCGCAGGTAATTTGCGTAAGATTGAGTAAAGCGTCTCATAGTCTCGAGACAAGAATAATTCCTGTGGATAAAAACGTGTCATGGAATGTCTTGTTTCTGTTATTGTTTTCATAACATTGCTTTATACCGTGTGCAATTAAAATGTGCCAGAGCCATTTCAAGATCATATGGATCAGAATAAAAATGAGGAACTGGATTTTAAAGAAATCGGAGAGAGAGAGAGAGAGAGAGAGAGAGAGAATGGGGATTATCAATAGCTGAATCTCTTGCACCTGACAGAAAACGTGCTCTCAGACGCCATTTTGCTCAGTACTGGCTAGCGTACTGACTGTTTCTCGTATGGAGATAAACGTTTCAATGCCAGAAATCACATGAGAATGTCAGGGAGTTGAAGAGACGTGAAGAGACAGTTCACCGAGTCACCAGCGCTTTCGATGGCTCTTATCATCGGACAGAAGAGTTTAGCACTAGATCGAGTGCAGTTTGATTTTGTAGTCTGAAGAATCGCCAGTGAGTCTCAGCACACTCTCTTTATTAAGAGTTTTATAGATGTCTTTGGTAACGAAACAAAGCTCAAATTTGTAGACTGAATTATCTCCGGGGAATCTCGGCGATACAGTCTCTATTTAGAATTTGGCAGATGTCTTCAGTTACGAAAACGAAATTTTTGGAGATGAGACTGGAATATCAGCGGTAGTCTCAGTGATACAGTTCTTATTCAGAGTTATACAGATATTTTTAGCACCGTAGTAAAAAGAAACGATTCTCTGAATTTTGTCTTGATGTATGTTCCCATTAATAGGGCCAACTTATTTTGGTCACGTAGAGACTGCAAAACTAAACGGCATATTATAAGCCATTTAGTCATTTTTAAGTTGAAAAAAGAATGATTCAGTACCTATGTGAGCGGTGACGAAAGATGCACTTTTCAGAGAAGTTAAATATTTCAAGCGAGCTTTACTTTTCAGCAAAATGTTACTAATTTTTTGGTTAAGACCTGAAAGGAAACATACTTGGAATAGTTGCATCACATATGCGACTATCGTTGTAATACCTTGAACCGTTTCATACTTACAAACTTCAGATCATATTGAGAGTGTGTCTCGGTTGTTGCGGGGATGGCACTCAGAGAGACACTTGTGGCTGCGATCTAAAAGGGAAAATAGGACAATTATTTATTACTTCACAGGCGCTCAGAGCTGGCGTTGCAGTGGTTTGTAGAAGGAGGTTCTCAACCGAAAAGTGATGATTGATCCTCGTAAGCGTGAGCAGCTTACTGCACGGATGTACCCGCAGGGCCATCTGCTGACTGACGTTTATTCAAATTCCAATGTTCAGAAGGTCTCATCTCAATTGTTCTCATTTCATTCACATACGTATGGCAACTCTTGGAAAGTAAAGATAAAAATTACCACCCCAACCTGTTTTGTTCAGTAATTTGGTGTTTCCACGATAATGTACATAATAAATCTGCTGGTAAAGGACACGCTTTGTGATACCGTTATTTCTATGTTTATTTCTTCTTAATTCTTCATATGTAAAGGCCATCATTTCTGAAGGACTAAAATCTTTTTGTTGTTGTTGTTGTTGGTGGTGGTGGTGTTGTTGTTGTTTGACAAATAGCTTTAATGATTGCCCAGCTTTCAGAATCTTGTAGTAATGCTGTGTTCACAAGAGAGTTAAATAAACGTAATCTAATGCATATTGTCAAACACCCATTGATGATTGTGTTTCAACTATGTACCCATTCAGAACAAAGGAACCTTTCGTGTAAGATGGTCATCTTCTGGGCCTACATTTACTCACTTTGGGAATCCCTGATTAAGATGCCTCAAGTAATTGAATCATGTGTTCACGTAATGACAATCCCGATAGACTGAAGCCACCTAAGGACAAAATGCCAAGACCCCGGATTAATGACAGAGCAGGCAACACGCCGTGGATCATGAGCTCTGGGTGACGAGTCAAAATCAGAAGAATTAGAATGTCAGCTCTCTTTTACACTTCACGGGATCAGATTGTTTTCCATCAGCGGCGGAACCGTATTGGTCAATGAGATGTTGTTTGAGTGGAAACAGAGAGCAAAAACTGTCGGTACCTTAAGGCTGAGAGAAATAATAATTATAGCGATTTTTGGAAGCAACCTATAGAACTGTGAAATTATGGAAATTACCTAGTATCATCATATAATCGATCATTATGAAATTTTTCAACTTTCTGTTTATTTAATTATTTATTTATTTATTTATTTATTTATTTTTATTCATAGCATTTGGATTGACCTTTCCAGTGGCAAATGAAATATTTTTTTTGTCTGAGTCTTTTTGGAGAGTTATTTTTCTTCCAATATGGCAGACTTTTTTTTAACTCGTCTATAAAAACTGCCCATCAAGTGAAAAAAAAAAAGCTAAAGTGAAAAAAAGGCGATCCATATTTTTTTAGGACCATAAATATCATATCCTTATCTGACCGAAATTCAGAATGGCTACCAAGATTCCTGTGACACTTTCTGCTAAAGGAAGTCACCCTATAGACAAGGCAAGCAAAGACTGAATGACAATTTCATGCTGAAAGCACACTCAATGTCTGAGGACACAGGGGGAAGAGGCCTTGCGTCAAAGAAGAACGAACAAACACCAAGGTCATTACTTTAAAGTGTTAGCGAATATAATCCTCTAGGGAAGTAATCTCTAATGATATTCAAACACGGAGAGTTTCCTACCTCATTCTTTCCGCCGCTAAGATACATTGTACATCCATATCCAAACAATTGCTAAAACCTTTGAGAATGATTTGTGTTGGTATTGTAACAGTTCATTTACATAGCTCTTCTCCTTCATTCCATTCACTTGGATTGATTCGTCTATTTCTCCCTCTCCCACCTCTCTAGCCCCTTCCATCCATCTCTAAACATCTGATAGAAATCAGAGAAACCTCCGTATTGACACAGCGTTGTCTCCATACAAGATTTTTCTCCTTCACTCAACCTGTCCCTTCCACCAATACATCCTTTATATTTATGCGCGAACACGCCTCTGAAATGTTATGTATATTGACATTGTTCCTCCAAATTATACATTCCTTCCTCATGTTACTTATCGCACCCACCCATATCCGTGCTCCCAATACGCCTCTGGAAGTTATTCTGCTGGGTTGACATAATCATTTGCAGGCATCGATTGCCTTGTGTTCTGTGGTCGTCACTTCCCGAGACTGCTGGCGAGGGAGGATTTAAGGTGGAAGTCACAGCGGCTGACGACACATACTGTGAGTAAGTTCCTACTGGGCATATGATATTCTGGCAAACTTACTGGGTGACGTATAGTAAGTGTTATCTCACTATCGGCCCTGGATCTAATGTTGTTTTGTTCCATTGCTCTTTAATCTGATTGTGATCCTACCTCCGACTCGGTTCTATTGGGCATGTGATACTTCTAACAAAGTTACTGGGTATCATTATATCATATCGTGAGTGTCAGCTCTGTTATTAAGTGCTAGTGTCAGGATCGATAGGACTAATGTTCATCATATCCGTTGTTCATTATTGTTTTCTTTATTATAGTGAGCATGTGAAATAATATTATAGCAAAGTTACTGTGTATCATATCTCAGATTTCAGCTCACCTAATTGGACGTCAAATCCAATGTATATGTCCCTTGCTCAACAGTCTAACTGACTCACTGTGATCTAGTGCGCTTTTGATATGGCAAATCTACAGGGTGTCGTACCCTGAGTGTGAATTTATCAAGTGGCTGCCAATGTCGGGCTGATTTTCTCGAGCGTTATTTACTTCAGTTGGTCATCAATCAAACTATTGTGGCCTTATTTAGCATGTGATAGGCAAAGTTATTGAACATCGTATACTAAAAGATCGTCTCACCTTGTACTATTATTACGGCCTTAAGGTTAATAAATCTAATATTATTTCCATTAGTCTTCAATCTTATCGGTGATTGTTTACTGATTCAGTATACTGACCTAGTAAATTAATAAGGCTCTTTGCTCCGCTTACTGATTTGTAGCCTTATGTGATCTAGCACAATAGTCATAACGCTGCTTTTTAAATCTGTTTTCATCAATATGATGTCTGAAAAGTTGTTGTTGTTGCTTTATTATTATTATTTTGTTTGAATGCCTGTTCTTTGAAAGTGATTATTAAACGTTAAGATAATGTATGAGTCCTAATAATGGGTAAAATAGTATTCACTTTACGTTAACTTGCAATCTCGTATAATGTCATAGTCGGTCTTGAGTAGCGTGTGTGATTTGCGTTTGTGTGTGCTTAAGAGAGAGAGAGCGCAAATAAATATCATGCATGTGTATGAGTGCATGTACGGAAGTGTACGCCTTTGTGCTTTGATAAGATCTGTGTGCCGGACATTCTGTCTGTGTCCTTGGTGTTCCAGTGCTGCAAGAGAGTTAAAAATAACTTCTGGCAAATAATCTTACCGGAAGTGAGGTAGAGGCATTATTTAAAATGGCCGGCCTTGTTCCGGAAAGTAACGTTGATGTGAAATTGAGTGAGTTGCTGACATAAAATCAATGGAAACTAATGATTTCCTCATTCCATGGAGTCCTTATTCCAGTTGTTTGTCAACACCATCTGGTCCTCTTCAGCATGAAATAACAAAATTCTGTCTCTGTCTCATTAACTTGAAGATGTTGGTGTACGCTCATAACTCCATTTGCTTGGTCTCTTAACGACATAATGATATAATACATGTACCTACAAATTACCCTTAAGATCAACTTCATAATTTGGCAAAATGCTGCTAAGGAGACTTGAAGAAGCAGAGTGTAGTGATTAACTCCATTCAGCAAGATGTGGAAACAGAGCCCTGTCGTTCTACGGTGGGGGAAGGGGGGGGGGCTGGGGACGGGAGGGGGGGGGGGGTCCGTCTAATAGGAATTTGTTTCACCTTTACCTTTACGGGTTCTCAGAATGACTAATTCTTTTCCGCTGCCGTTTTGAAAAATTACAATAGACTGGAAACAATCTTTCCACCTAACGCACTTTTGGTAAATATTTTGATCTGACGTTCCTGAGTGAATTACAGTATTAACCATTTTTCTCTGTCCATCTTTAATGACAATCTTCAGCGCAAAGAGCCAAATTGTTTTTTGTTTTTTTTTTCTCTTTTTTTTCTATCAATGTGTTTAAATTTCAAGGCTGCCATTTTCTAATGGGCCCCAGATGTCTGAAGTAGTGAGTGTGTGCAAAGAAATGGAAATTTAATAGTATGGTGATGTCCTAAATATCTTGCTTAGGATGCTATTTTCCTCTGTTTTGTTTGTTCTGTTTTTGTTTTTGTTTTGTTTTGTTATTTTTTCTGTTGTTTATCTTTTCTGATTCATTTCTTTTAATTCTCTACAACCCAGTATAACAAATTTGAATCAGAACAAACGTTAAACATATACTCAATGGGACAGAAAGTAAATAATTATAAAGGGTTTACATAGAAAGAGGAGCACAGAAGTAAGACATTTCTGTGACCAACATTCTGTTGACTATAATCTCATTTTGGACTTGCTATTTTTCAGCAGTGCATAAAAGTCGTATTACTCTACATTTTCTGTAAAAAGCTGTACTGAGTCCTACGGGGTAAGTTTTGGTGACCTTTGTAGAGATTTGTCTTTGCTGTTACCGTTCAATCGCTGTTACCGTTCAATCATTTAGAAACTCTGAACTCGCTGTAATCATTTTAAAATTTGGCGTAAATACGATGAATTTCACATATGGCAGTGTCTTACCAATCATTTTCCATTTCGCTGTTGTCGTGGAATTGGTGAAAAGTTTGAAATCACTCTGTTTTTGCCCAAATTGTGTTTGAAGCCTAAAGTATTATTTGACTATTCATTTTGTTTTTGCTATCACTGTTGTTCATTTCATCGATGTTATTATTGTTATTTATATTATTATTAGTGTTGTTGCTGTTCCCCCTTCTTATTCTTACATGAATTTTAAACCACTGTCTTTTTACCATTTTAATGTTATTCTATATTTTTATCATCATCATCGTCATTATTATTGTCATGGATTTCAAGACAAAAATTTTCAACCATTAACTAACTCAATATTTTTAATGTCAACAAAGATGGGGTTAAATAAGGTGAAATTAACCAAAATATCCGTAGCGCGTAGTTAAAAAAAAAAAATAAGTCTATTATTTTTATTTTATTTTTTTTTTCAGTTTTTGAGTTGGTTGATTCTTTGTCATTATGATGATTGTAATGTTCGCTGCTGTAAACGAAAGCTATGTAAGCAAAGATCATAAAAATTGTCGTTGTAGGTGGTGTTAAAAAGGTTAACTATAATGTCCCAATGCTGACCTCATCTCGACATTACACCATCTGCAGTTCAGGCTCAGGTCTTTGTGAGACCTGGTGGGCCATATAGTCATGTGACCTCATTAAAACAGCCCATGGTCGACAATAAAGACACATACGGAGAGAGAGAAAGGTGGGGGGGGGGGGGGGGGAGGGAGAAGAGAAAGAGGGGCAAAGAGAGAGAGAGAGAGGCGGAGAGAGAAAAAGAGCTAAGGAAAAACAAAGAGAGAGAAAGCCAGAGAGAGTTGAGAGAGAACCGTTGAGAGAGAAAGGGAGAACTAAAAGAAGAGAAAAAGAGAATTTAAAAGTCACATGGAATGAGAACCAGAACGAGAGAAAGAGAGAGAGAAAGAAGTAAAAAAAGAAAAAGAAAAAGAGAATTTAAAGGTCACATAGAATAAGAACCAGAAAGAGAGAAAGAGAGAGAGAAGAGACAGAAGGAAAGAACGAACGAACGAGGGAGAGAGATCAAGATAGAGAGAGAGACAGAGAGAGTAAGAATGGGGAACGTATACGTTATCCTCCCTCATACGTTCCAACCGACCTTCTATGTCTTTTGTCCTATGCTTGAATGCTTTTGTCCTATCCTTGGGTGCGTTTTTTAAGCTTTTTTGCCCTGCCTGACACAAAACATAGTAGCTTAGCGTATAATAATACAACAGTGAGGAGAGAGGTTCTCTGGCCCAGTGCTGGAGAGGAGATGGATGTGGATGAGGACAGTAGCCTGCCTTCTTTACGGGGCGGTGGAAGTTGCTCTTGTTATGAGGATGGATGGATGGATGGATGGATGGATGGATGGATGGATGGATGGATGGATGGATGGATGGATGGATG